>ML777370.1:1226455-1272901 GCA_009831015.1 Picea engelmannii | reverse complement strand
TTCACTTTGAATTATAATACACTCCTCACTTCACTTTATTATTTACCTTTTAAAATCTCTTAAACCACTTTGACTACTTTTGATCATTTGGGGCTTCTAGATGACATATGAGGGTCCTCCAACTTCGTAATGCCATAGCTCTCAAACCTTGAGGAGTTATGTGACGTTCTACATACCAACAAAAATGTAATGACATTTACTATCCATATAGAATAGTATTATCTAAAAATATATCATAACTCATACCATTACCCATCAAACAAACTTGGGTCCATTACCCAAACCTGGGGTCTCCAACTTCTCATGGCCATAACTCTCTAACCGTGAGGAATTATGTGACGTACCACATACCACCAGAAATGAAATGACAAGAAATATCCATATAGGATATTTTCCCTGACAAATTAACTTTCCCTCATCTCATTATTTCACAATTAAGCATGGGTTCTCTTACTCCACAAAACGTCTTCCGGTGAGGGCTTTCACCATAAGGGAACCAATTTGGAGTTCATCCATATTTACTTCTTATCAACCATGAAAAAACAATAATGAGCCATATTTACATCAATCAATATTGTTTCCATTACCCAAACCTTTATGCTACGGGCTTTCTTCAAGGGTTGACATCAATGACAACCAACCTTAATCAACAATCTCCCCCTTTAGCATTGATGGAAAAACTCTGATGCAATACTGAAATCATATCACTCATGCTCCACCTAGAACCATACCTTTGTCCTCTGCATCTGATAAATCTACTCCCCCTGGACCCATGCCTTTTTCCTCTACATCTGATAAATCTTCTCCCCCTGGAACCATGCCTCTATCCTATGCATCTGATAAATATTTCCCCATTTGTCATCAATGGCAAAGGTATCTTTCCATCTGGGGCTATTCCCCTTGAGAGGTTGTCCTCTTATGGTTCTTCCTAATGTACATCTAAGACATATAAGATAAGCATTCAAAAAGAATTCAAAAAGCATTCATTTTTGGAGTAGAAACAACTCCAAGTCTTTGGCGAAGATATTCAAAGGATTCCCGTGGAAGTGGTTTTATAAAGATGTTTTCCACTTGTTATTTTGTTCCCACATACTCAAATCTGATGTTCTTTTCTGCAACCTATTCCCGTAGAAAGTGATACTTGATTGGAATGTGCTTTATCTTGGAATGCATCACTGGGTTTTTTGAGATACTGATGGCATTTGTATTATCACAATATATTGGAATGGGCTCATCATACTCAACCTGTATATCTATCAAATTTTGTTTCATCCAAAGAACCTATGTACAACATGTTACTGCTACAATATACTCTGGCTCGGTTGTAGATAGAGGTACCGATGATTGTTTCCTACTTATCCATGATACCAAACACTCACTTAAGTAGAACGTTGCTCCACTGGTGTTTCGTTGGTCATCAATACAACCTGCCAAATCTGCATCTGTGTAGGCAATAAGTGATAGATCTTTTCCTTTTGGATACCATAATCCAGACTCCTCTGTTTCTTTGAAATATCTGAATATCCTCTTTAATGCTAATACATGTGATTCCTTTGGTGTTGTTTGAAATCATGCCACCTGTGCAAATGTCTACATTACATATGGTCTAGATGCTATCACATATAGTAGGTTTCCATTCATTGACCTATATTGTCTCTGATCTGTAGACTTTGAATCATCATCTCTTCTCAATTTACAACTATTTTGCATGGGAGTGATAATTGGTTTGCAATCTTCCATTCTGAACCTCTTTATCATTTCTTTGATATAATTGGTTTGAGAAATAAAAATTCCTTGGTTTCTTTGACGTATCTGAAGTCCCAAAAAGAAGGATAGTTCTCCAAGTAATGACATTTCAAATTCATTCTGCATGTCTTTTGCAAATTTCTGGCTTAACCTGTCATCATCACTACCAAAAATAATATCATCAGCATAAACTTCAATTAATAAAATATTACCTTGACTTACCTTGATGTAGAGGTTGTTGTCTGCACTTCATTTTTTGAACCCTACCTACTGCAGATACTTATCCAGTTTGGAGTACCATGCTCTAGGAGCCAGTATTAGACCATACAAGGCCTTCTTTATTTTACACACATAGTTTGTGTTCTCTGACAACTAAAATCCTTTTGGTTGTTCAATGTAGACTTCTTCTTCAAGTTCCCCATTCAGAAAAGCTGATTTTATGTCCATCTGATATACTTTAACATTTTTGGAGCATGCATAAGCTAAAAGCAAACAGATTGCTTCCATTCTGGCAACTGGGGAAAATGTCTGTTCAAAGTCGATTCCTTCAATCTCTGCATATCCTTTACATACCAATATACCTTTGTTCCTTGTAACCTATCCATCTTCATTCAATTTATTCCTGAAAACCCATTTTCTGCCGATCACATTCTTATTCTTTGATCTTGGAACCAATTCTCAAGTGTCAGTTTTCTCTATTTGATCCAATTCTTCATCCATGGCCTTATTCCAAAATTCATCCTTGATGGCTTCTTCAAAACAGTTTGGTTCAACTGTAGATAAGAGTTATAGGTGTGTTTGTTCTGGTGAATCGATTTTTCTTCTAGTCTCAACTCCTGCATCTTTGTTTCCAATAATCTGATCTGAAGGATGATTCTTCTGTACTCGTTTGCTAGGTGTCTTTGGAGATACTTGTTGAACTTTCTCTTCTACTTCTTTCGGATTCTCTTCATATTCATCTTCCTCTTCTTTTTCTTTTTCATCTTCTTCTTCAAAATGTTGTTCCATTGATTTGTTTTCTTCTTTCTTTGATTCTGGTCCGCCTGTTTCATCAGTTCTTACGTTGATTCTTTCCACAAGTTTGTTTAATATTAGATTGTAACACTTGTATTCTTTCCTTGTACTTGAGTAACCAACAAGTATTCATTTGTCCACACGAGAGTCAAACTTTCCCATTCTGCGATCTTCTCTTTTGATGTAGCATTTGCTTCCAAAACCTCTGAAGTGCTTCACATTTGTTGGTCTTCCTTTCCATAGCCCGTAGGGAGTTTTATCAATGTTGTTTATGAGAATTACTCTGTTTTGAATGTGAACTATTGTATGCACTGCCTGTGTCCAAAAAATATCTATCAACATTGAATCCATTATCATTGTTCGAACCATTTATTGTACTGTCCTGATCTTTCTTTCAACAACTCCATTCTGTTGAGGTGTCCTAGCGACGAAGAATTGTCTTTTTATTCCATGATTTCTGCAGTAGTCCATAAATTCCTTTGAGGTGAATTCTTCTCCATTATCCGATCTTAAGCATTTGATTCTTGAATCCATCTCATTTTCAAACATTTCCTTGTAGATCTTGAAATTTTCAAAAGCTTCTAATTTGTTATTGGGAAAGCAAATTGTAGTCATTCTTTTATAATCATCAACTAATAACATAAAGTGTCTCTCACCTTTTAATATTTTTGTTGTAGTTGGTCAAACTAGATCAGCATGTACAATTTTCAGTGGTTTTGTTGTTGAATATTCTTTTGATTTGAACCTAGTCTTTGTTTGCTTTCCTTGTTGGCAATGATTGCATAAAGTGTTGGTTGGTTTTGTGATCTAGGGCATTTCTCTGACTGCTTCTATTTTGTTGACTTTGACAAGTTTATCAAAATGCATCTGACCCATTCTTTTGTGCCATAGCCAACTTTCATCTTCCTTTCCTAGAAAACACTTTTCATTTCCAATTTCGCTTAACACATATATGTCGCTTGAAGTTCTTGCATCTATAGCGACCAATTTCCCTGAATCTTTTTTTCTTATCTCACACTTTTGTGAATCGAAAGTAACCTTATGACCTTGGTCACATATTTGACTCACACTTAAAATATTATGTTTCATATCTTCTACTATTAGAAATTTTTTTACCTTTTCATTCTTGTTCTCAATTCGGACTGTTCCTTTTCCAATTATTTTGGATGAATCATCATTTCCAAAGGAAATTGATCCATCTCTTTCCTTTCGTAATGTAAGAAACTTGTCTCTATCACCTGTCATGTTTTTTGAACATCCACTATCAACATGCCAACAACATTTCTTCTGTTTAGCTTGTAGAGCGACTGTGCATTCTTCATTGCTATACTGATCATGCTTTCTTATCCATCTCTTTTTTTGAGGTTCTTGTTTGTGACTTTGTTGAGGTTCTTGTTTGTGACTCTGTTGAGGTTCTTTAGGAGGGATAGTCATTCTGCAATTTTTGGCCATGTGTCCAAAATTGTTACATTTGTAACATTCCACCTTAGTGTTCAAATATTCAAACCTGTTATAACTTCTCCTCTGTGTTTGACTAGGTCTTCTTGAATAACCCCTTTGTGTATGGCTCTCAAAGTAGTTATTATTCCTATTGTTAGCTCTACAATTTACATCTTTATGTCCAAAATTATTACATGCATAACATAAACTAAAAAATATAGTTTGATACCTGGTAGTTGAAGATATTATGAAAGGAGGTGCTCTAATGAATCCTTCTTCTTTTTTAGGCATGTCTATCTGTTCTTGATTCTGAAATTTGAATCTTGTCAGTGGAGGAGTGTCCCTGTAATCTTCCTTGTATATATTTGTATCCCCTTTGATTCTTTCTGCATAACTTTTTGGATTTGTTTCTTGCTCTATTATTTTGGAGCTTGATCCCTTTTTTGTCTGATTATATCCAAGTCCGGACTTGTCAAGCTATGCTTTTTGACTGTTGATAATGTCATCCAGAACTTTTGAGCTATTCTGCATATTTTTCTTTTGAATATCCTTTCTTAGTGTGACAATCTATGCTTCTAGGTTTCCAATGATCCTGTCCTTTCCTTCTAGATGTTCTTTGAGTGCTTCTTCAATTCTTTTATCTTTTTCTATTTGAACCTTCAATTTTGTGATCATTTGTTCTAGTTCTTGAGTGTTTTTTTTCTTATCTAGTTCTTCTTGTAGTTTCTTGTTTTTCTTCTTTTCTCTTCTGATAACTTCTATGGCACTCATTAATTATTCTGGGAAGTCAACTTCTGCCTCTTCAATTTATTCTCCATATGCTTCTTCATATTCTTTTTCGGAGTCTTATACTACCATGAATAGAACTCTCCTTGTTTCACTGTCACTGACTTCATCTTCATCTGATGATGAGATGTCTTCTTTGGTTCAAAAGTTTTTCTTGAAAACTTTCTTTGCAGTTCTTTTACCTTTATATGTTTGTTTTCCTTTTGAGTAACCCTCATCGTTTATTTTTTTCTTATGAGGACATTTGTTAGCAAAATGACCAATACCATCACAATTAAAAAAAATTAAAGGAAGCTTACATCTGTACCTACCGTTGGTTTCCTTGTTCAGTATTTTGATGAAGTTGGTCACTTCTTCATCATCTTCAGAGACGTCGCTGCGACTACTATATTCTTCTTGTTCATTTTTCTTTTGCTTTGATATTTTCGATGCTTTGAAGGCTGCTTCTTTTACATATGGATTTTCCTGTTCATTTCTTATCTCATATGATATGAAGCTTCCATGCAGTTCATCCATGCTTATTGAGTTTAGATCTGATCTTTCTTCTAGTGTTGATATCTTAGGGTTGAATCTCATAGGAAGAGATCTTAGTATCGTTTGAACAATTACAGATTCTTCTATTTCTTCTCCCAATCCTATGATTGCATTCACTATTTCATCGACTCGTAAGAAGTAGGGTGCGATATCTTCATCTTCCTTCATTTTTAGTTGTTTGAACCGAACTTTGTAAGTTTGAAGCTTTTCTGCTTTGACTTTTGAATCTCCTTCATAAATATTCTGAAGCTTGTCCCAAATATTTTTAGCATATTTACAATATGAAACTTTGTTGAATACCATATCACTAAGACCATTCAAAAGTTCATTTATGGATTTGGAATTATTCTCACCGAGTTTCACTGCTTTGTCATTTGTTGGTGGAACTGTTGGTGCTGTGTATCCATCTACAATTGATTGCCAAACTTGAAATCCTTGTGCCTGTGTATATGTCTTCATCCTTATGCCTCAAAAAGTATACTTCTGTCCATAAAACTGTTGTATTCCATTTTTATATGATTTGGCACACTCCATGATCTACCTTTCAGTGGTTAAACTGATTTCTAAAGGAACCTGCTATGATACCAATTGTTGGATTACTTAGAGGGGGGGGGGGTGAATCAGTAATAGCGTAATTATAATCCTTTTTCTTCAAATTTTATATCAATGTAGAGTTATTATCTAATAATGAGAAGTAATAAATAAACAATCCCACACATACATAGTACACCGGTGTTTTACATGGAAACCCAAATCCAGAGAAAACAAAGGAATGTTTTTTCTTATATGTCTTCAAGAATTACATTCATTGGAAGCACCAACTTCCTTTGTTTTCCAACTACAACTAGAAGGAGGCTCCAACCCCCTAGTTTCTCAGGCTAAAACCTGAAGGAGGCTACAACCCCCAATGTTCTCCGGCTACAACCGGAAGGTGGATACAACCACCCATCCTTGCCCCTTCCTTCCACCCTGAAGTAGAAGTAAAATGATGGAACCACTGTCAAACTATCACTGTAAGATATACCAGTGTAAACTTGTACCAATAAATCTGAACTATGCATCAACCTGTACCTCAACTTGTAATCAACCTGTACCATAAACAAGTGCATCAACCATGCACCAACCTGTAATCAACCAGTGCCATGAACAAGTGCATCCAACCATGTACCAAGTATGTACCAATCATGTTTCAACTACTCATGAACTATGACTCATCAATATGTATGAACATCATCAACTATACACCTCATGTATGTGCACCAACTCATCAACTACTTGTCTGAACCATGTACTCAACATGTACCACAACCAAAAGCCCTCATCATTTTCATCATCCAAATCTGATTTATAGCTCTATAATATACCTGGTGTACATCATCACATTCCTGCAAACCTTCCTTAACTTTAAAAACAAGAGACTAGCATTTTCATCAAACATTTCTTTAGTCTCACATGCCTAGTTTTGGATTAGTCAACAACCCTAACTTGAAGTAATCATAACTTTGAACTTATAATGTATAAACATTTGAAACTGATACACAATGTTCTTCAGTGTTTTTTATGCAATTCCTCTAAGAGTAACTACTTGGAACCTCTTTGAAAAGGATTTATAGAAAAAATGGCATTCCTTGCTGAGTTATGGATTATACTAGAGAGCAACCTTGTAGAGCATTCCCCGCACAAAATGTTTGATGAATTGATATAAAACTATTGTAAATCATGATACAGATTGTCCCCTAAACAACACATTTGGTCTCCCTAAATTTTGATCTATTATGAATAAGTTATGATGTTGTTACTTGAAACACCTGATTTTGACTAGTTTTAGGACTAGCCAGAAACCCTATTTTCCACGGAGTGTAACTACCAAAATAAAATGACCCACAAGTTGATTTTTTTACCACAGATACTTGGATATGTTTTCTCACTTTCATAGAAATTTCATGGTCTGAATCATTATATAAAAAACTTTATAGAGAAAATGGTGATATGACCTGTAAATAACATACCTTAGAAAACACCATCAATAGAATTTATCCTTCCTTGCATTTCGGAAATTTTTTCTTCACCTTCACTCAGAATTCCAGGTTATATATCCTTGGTTACCTAAGACACATATAGATATTCAATATCCTCAAGTTTTATTCAAATTAGAGATCCTTTCCTCTTATATATACTCTCCAAGTAGCTTCCTTAAAAAGATCTTCTAGGTCACTTGGCCCACTTTCCTTATTTTAGGTTTGGGTCCACTTCTAATTTCTCCATTAAATTTATTATTACAATAATTTATTTTGTATTCACTTTGAATTATAATACACTCCTCACTTCACTTTTTTATTTACCTTTTAAAATCTCTTAAACCACTTTCACTACTTTGACCTTTTCGGGCTTCTAGATGACATATGAGGGTCCTCCAACTTCGTAAGGCCATAACTCTCAAACTATGAGGAGTTATGTGACATTATACATACCACCAAAAATTATATGACATGTACTATCCATATAGAATATTAGTATCTAAAAATATATCATAACTCATACCATTGCCCATCAAACAATTTTGGGTCCATTACCCTAACTCGGGGTCTCCAACTTCTCATGGCCATAACTCTATAACCGTAAGGAATTATGTGACGTTCCACATACCACCGGAAATGACATGACAAGAACTATCCATCTAGGATATTTTCCCTAACAAATTCACTTTCCTTAAGCTCATTATTCCAAAATTAAGCATGGGTTCTCTTACTCCATAAAGCATCTTCCCGTGAGGGCTTTCACCATAAGGGGATGACTTTGGAGTTCATCCATATTTACTTCTTATAAACCATGAAAAAAAAATAATGAGCCATATTTACATCAAAAAATATTGGTTCCATTACCCAAAGATGTGTGGTACGGGGGTTTCTTCAAGGGTTGACATCAATGACAACCAATCTTAATCAACATAGGCCACCTGTCCCATGTGATTGAGAACTGTATAAGGACCACAAAATTTGGGAGCCTGTTTCTGAAAATGTTCGGCCTTGAGTGAAGTTTTATTATAATCTTGTAGCTGATGAAATACCTCGTCTGCTTCAGAAAATTAACATTTTGAGAGACCTTGATCGACTTGTTGTTTCATGCAATTCTGATCCATGAACAAAATCTCTTTGAGGGAATGAAGAATAGCCTCTCGAGCTATAAGTGTTTTGTCAACTACGTAGACCTTCGAGAGACATAGAATGTAGGAGATAACTGATGGTGGTTGTTTTCCATATACTACTTCAAAGGACTCATTCGTGTAATTGTATGGTAATAAGCATTGTACCACCATTCAACTAATGATAACCATTGAGCCGATTGATTTTTCCTCTCAGAGGAAAAACAACTCAAGTAATTCTCCAAACACTTGTTGACAATTTCAATTTGACCATTAGTCTTAGGATGATAGGAGGTTTAGAGATGCAACTGGGTGCCCTGTAGCCTGAATAGTTCTTGCCAAAAATGGCTGGTGAAAGTGAGATCTCGATAAAAAAAAATAGAATGAGGCATGCCATGAAGCTTGAAGACATGATCCATGAAACGTTGAGCCATAATGGATGCGGTAAATGGGTGTTGAAGAGCACATACATGAGCATACTTTGAAGGATGATCAACAACCACCATGATGGCTGACTTATTTCTTGATTTAGGTATTCCCACAATAAAATCCATTGAGATGTCCCTCCAAATAGCAGGTGGAATCAGAAGCGGTTGAAGTGTGGTAGGAGATTTGATTGTTTCACCCTTTTTGTGTTGAAAAAAATCGCATTCTATCACAAAAGTAAAAATGTCCTTTTTAATAGCATCCCAGAAAAAAGAATGTTTGATCTGGTCATAGGATTTGGTAAATCCTGAGTGCCCAGCTGTGAGTGTAGCATGAAGCTCAGAAAACACAGTGGATTTAATTTGTAATTGTTTACTTAAATACAAACAACCTTTATAGAAAATCTCATCATTGTGCCAAGATTACCCTAGAGAAACTGGAGAATTAGCTTGCAATTGCTGGATGAGATGAGAAATTTTAGGATATTGTAGCCATTCCTGGCGAACATCTTGGAGCCAATCTGGTACAATGAAGGAGAGGTAGAAAAGGGACCCTCCATCTTCATATTTTCGAGAAAGAGCGTCAAGAGCCAAATTTTCTTTTCCTTTATTGTAAATAATCTCATAATCATATCCAAAGAGCGTGGTTATTCATTTTTGTTCCTTTGGGGAGGAAGGTCATTGCTCTAGAAAATACTTGAGGCTTTGATGATTTATCTTAATTCGAAAGTGTTTCCCCAAGAGATAAGGGTGCCAAATATCTACTGTATAAAAAATAGCCAACATTTCCTTTTAATAAATTGATTGGACAAAATTGGATTTTGACAATTATTTTTTGGTAAAGGCCAAAGGTCGGCCCTCTTGCATAAGGACTTCTCCAATTCCTCTTTTGGAGGCATCACATTCCAGGAAAAAGGTCTTTGTGAAATAAGGAAGGGCCAAGACTGTAGTAGTACACATAGCATCCTTCAAGACTTTAAAGGCCTGATCAACTATGGGAGTCCATGTGAAATAATTCTTTTTAAGGAGAGTAGTGAGCGGTGTTGCGATCTTTCCATAATAATGAACAAAATTGTCATAATTATAGCTTAAACCTAGAAAAACATGCAATATTTTGATAGTCTTGGGGCGAGGCCAATCCTGCATTGCTTCAATCTTCTTTGGATCCACCCAAACATTAGCCTTGCCAATAATATGACTCAAGTAATAGACTTCCAAGGTGCCAAAGGAACATTTAGAATGTTTGAGGAAAAGTTAGTGTTGAGAGAATAGATAAATAACTTGATCGACATGGGAAAGATGGGACTAACAATTTTACTATAGATGAGAACATCATCAAATAAAACTAAGACAAAATGACGAACAAAAGGATGGAAGACATGATTCATGAGGCTTTGGAAGGTGGAGGGTGCATTACACGGGCCAAAGGGAATGACCAAGAACTCATAGTGACCATCATGAGTTTGAAAGGTAGTCTTGGGAATGTTATCATCTTGCATATGTATCTGGTGGTAGCCATAATCTAGATCAAGTTTAGTGAAGTAATGAGCACCACTTAGCTCATCCAAGAGATCATCAATGACATAAATGAGAAACTTGTCCTTTATGGTGAGTTTATTGAGGGCACATAAGTCATGACACATGTGACAAGTACATTCTGTCTTAAGTACCATGACCATAAGAGAAGAATAAGGGTTGCTACTATGGAAAATAACACCCACTTGGAGAAATTCCTAGACTATTTTCTCAATTTCATTATTTTGGGCAAAGGGATGATGATAAGGGTTAACATTGGGAGGAAGGATTCCAAGAAGAAGGGGAATGGAATGATCATGAACATCATGAGAAGGAGGAAGTCCCTGAGGAGTGGAAAAAATAGCATGATGTTTGGAGAGGATATCTTAGAGGTCAGGATGCACAGAGGGTGTCTCAACTGCATGAATAGAATGGAGTTGAGGAGTAATACCATAGTGGCCTTTGTTGAGTATATTTTCCATGCGATGGGAACCGATGATCTCAGGAGAACCAGCTGTGAGACCTTGGCATTGATACCTTTCTCCCTCATGTTGGAATTTCATGGTTAATTTCTTAAAATCCATAATAATGGGACCCAAAGTGCATAACAATTCAATACCTAGAACAATGTTGCAACTTACCATTTAAATGGAAAAAATATGAGATTTGATGTGGTAATGTACAGTTTGAATATGTACATTTTCACAATGCCCACCACATTTCATGGATCCACGATTGGTTATTATGATTTGAAAATTATTGGCAGCATGAACATAACAATTTGTTTATTGAGCAATGCGATGATGCATAAAATTATAGAAAATACCCTTTAGTTGGAATTCATCCATTTAATCCCTATTTAATTTTTGGACCTTGAGGGGAATGGCAAGGGGGTTAGGATTAGTGGGTCGAGGGAGAGGAACAAAAGCGGGTTTTTTTTTTTCTGTGAAAAAACAACTTGTTGGGCCTCTTTATCACGTTTAGTATATTCCAACCACATTTGAGGGCGAGCCATGAGAACCTAGGATCATATTTCATCCTATAGGCCATTGATAAAGCATTCAAGAAAGAACGCATATGACATGACCTCTATTATAAAAGCAAAATGATCAAAAGCAATTGTAAAATTTTCCATTATGCTGGAGTCTTTCAACCTCGTCAAACAACTGAGATAGTGGGTGTCAGTGTAAACGCGACCTTAGAGTTCGGAAACAAACTAGGTCCTTGCAATATACCCCTGACGTGATTTTTTACACCATTTCAATTGTTCAAGATCTAGATAGAGGAAAACATAATGAAGTTTTTCCAACTCATCAGTAATACCATGCAGAGAAAAATAATACCCCATTTGAGTGACCCAACCCATGGGATTAGAACCATCAAAATTATTGACCTCAACGTGAGGAAGAAAGGGGGTCACGATGAAAGGAGTTGGATTGAAAAGGAAGAGAATGAGAGAAATCAACAGCATATGGCTGGGATGAGGAGGAGGCACCCATAGTGCAGTTCAACAACTGGTCAACAATAGACTAGAGAGTGTTAAATTGGTTCATGAATTTGGCCTCCATGGTGTCAAATTTGTTTTGGGATTGGGCCTCAAATTGTGCAAGGTGGGAATTATTAGAGCTAATATCTGATGTCACATTTTGGATGGATTCTAGGACTTTATTGATGGAATCTTGTAGGTCTTGGCTATGCGTGGTGGCCATTTGGAGAGGGGGAGTGTGGGAAAGGGAAAAGGGGTGGGTGGGACCATAGAAAATGACTTATAATTGATAGGTAACATTACGATTAGGACAAGAAGAGAAAGATAATGGAATATGAGGAAAAATAGGGAAACTTAGAAGGGGTTGGGTCCACTGAAAAAAATGAGAGTGAAAAATGAAAGGGACAAATGCAATTAGAGAGAAAAGGAGATTCCAAAGAGATAGGTCCTAAAGAAGTGTCCTAGAGGGGCCAGTATACTTTTTTTTTAACTCCTATGGAGTTATACTTAGGCCTGAATAATACTGCAGTGATGAAATGCCCAAATGATTAACAAGCAAAAATGTGTAGTAATTTCGCAACTAGAATGTAGAAGGAACAATTACACAGCAATAGATCTTGTCTGTTCTATTTTTTGTTTCCATCCCAAGGGATAGTGTATTTAGGGTTTCTACAAAAAAAGGTTTTCCCTATGCTATAACTCTCTGATATACGTGTGGGGTCCAATAGTAGTACTCAAACTAATATCTTAGGGAACCGACTAAGGAGGATAGGTTGCTCCCTAGTCGTAATACCCAACTACTTAGGTACTAGAGAGTATCTTCCCAAGTGTTGTTATCGGTGGAAGTATAGAAGTCACATGGAAAATTGGTTTATCTGTAGAGGGCTTCAATATATCTAGGCCAATCTATATACATGTGTTGTCTGATGCACTACCACTCAAATGAGTACCAATAAGGGTTTCAAGGGTGGCCAAAAGATGTGTGCTTGACTACCATTTGTATTTATTTCATTTATTACTCCCCAACCATGGGTTTATGCACATAACAACATATCTCTATAGATTTAAGATGTCGAAATATGTCTCTACTGTGAAAAAAATTAACCCACAATTTTCTTCTCGAGGAAAGTGCTCTCATACCACTTGTAAGGTACGAGATCTATTATATTAGCAGAAAAGAGAAATAATGCAGCAAATAACACCAAGATAGCAACAAAATATAGAAATACTGCAGAGATAACAATGGAGCAATAAATTATATGGAACCACAACATCAGAATTATACCTCTTACAGAGGTCTATTACAATAGTTCTTCAAGACAAAACTTTGTATACCCTCTATTCCTATTTATACTAAATCTACATATCCAAAAGAACAATATAGAGGAAGATCCTTCTAGAAGTAGAAGATTCTATTATGTCTTCTTACATTTGACTTAATCCTCCTTATTGCTAGGCCTTATTAATATTGACCTTTATTACATGGAAATATATTATTCTACCCACTTGAAGGATTAGATAGGTGAGGTCCTTTACACCATTATCTTACACTCACCCTCAATTGTTATTTCATTTCCTATCCATCATTGTCGCTGTCTAATTTTTTTCTTTCCCAAACACGTTTCAATGTGCCAATATAGATCAATAGTTTTGAGATACTTGTGTATGTCACTCTAGAATCCCCCAGGTTCGATACCCAGTAATATATCTCCATATCAAACTCCAAATCATGGATGTAATATCTCTCTTGTCCAACAATTGTGCCGACTATCTCAAATTCCTCCTAAATTCTGGGAGGGATTTCCTATGTAAATTCTCTTCTTTCCTCCCAGACTAAATGTTTGACTCTTGGGTTAGGAAACTCAATAATAATTTTGTTGGAGGAAGAGGGATGTAGGGGGCATTGAAAGACCCTACTATAACCTCACTAGAGAACCTGACTTGGTGTCATACTTACAAATTGAAGCACCAGAGTAGTAGAAAACACATATTGTATGAGAGCATAGTCACTACAGGGATGATATTTGGATTACTCCACTTTACCACTATAAACCAACAACATGAAATTGTTCCCACTTAGAGTTATAATTTGCATAGGATACAAATCTCTCTCTCCCAAAGGATACTGTAGGGATTTGGTGACAAAAAATTCCTCAAAAGGATGGATTTGGATCCTATTATTCTAAGTTGGTTACAACCAAATAGACCAAGTTAGAATATGGATAGGGATTGCATTTAATAATCAGTTTATTATAAATGTATATAAATACATGTAACCCCGTAAGTGATAATGTTATCTTGGTGTTATTTTCTCCATTATTTCTTATTGAAAAGAGAAATAATGCAACAAATCTGATGTAATCTCCATGATCTGAATAATAAGACAACTGATGTCCATGCTTGGTGGACATAGCCCAACGTTAGGGTGAACCATGTGAAATCCCTATGTTCCTTATCTGTATGATTGTTAATTAGCATTGTGAATTGTATTTTCCACATTTGCAATTCTAACATATACTTCATAATGAAAGTATATTCCCTCACATACGGGTGATTTCCATTAAGTCTGGTCATTTTCAAACCGTCATCGAGGTAGAGGAGGATCATGGAGAATGAATAATCCCAAATCCACCAAGAGTTGTCACATGTACCTACTTTAACTACTGGTGCAAACCCCCAACCCTCCGGCCAAGATCCGTGCAGGATCGTTCTAAGTCTACCCTGAATCAAATTGACTTTTTGATTCCTCCACAATGAATCCCACACACACACCATAGTGTTTTCCACAGCTCCTTATAGGTCTTCCCATGTGATCAAATACTAGGCATCAACCCAAATATCTTGACCAAACAATATGATCACGTCCTTTGCTGAATCGGGATTTTGTGTTTCACAATTTCGTGATTCATGTTGTTCAGTTTCCTATCTCTTCAACCTCCTAAACCTGAAATGTCGAATTACTGAAATCTTTGGCCGCGTCCTCCTCCACAGTTATGTCATGTTTCACGATTTCGGGAATTCTGGAGTAAAGAACACCGACCTCTTGTCTTCGAAACTACCAAAATGCCAAACCTCGATGCGTTCAAAAAAGTCTGGCTCCCCAATGAAACTTTTCATCGATTCGGAGTTTCAGACTTTAATATTTCACAAATATGGTTGCAAGACTCCTAGTTCTTCAACCTTCAAAACTCCGAAACAACCAACGAGGATTGACTACGCCTATTGATGAAAACGCGCCACTTGTATTTCCCCCATGTACTCTATTTCCAATGTGGATTCTTGCCACTTGTCCACTCAGCTCTCCATCTTTTGAGACTTGAACAACCCTTCGACAACAATTTCTCTATCACTTCAAAACCCCAAACTTCGAAATGGAACCTTCCACAGGATCAGCGACTATAAGCCCTTGTTTGATCTGACGACCCACGTTATTTTGGGATTTCAGGTACCGGGAGTTCGAGACTCTCGATCCCAAAATGCTAGCTCCTCTTTTTTTCGACACCTGAAGTGCCTAAATCCTGAAATTCCACGCCAAAGTCCTATCGTGACTCGCGACTTCGGGATTTTCCCTCCACTATGCCCCGACTCCTTGTCGTTAGGACCCCCGAAATGGCGAACTTCGAAATTCTGAAACGCTGAAAATTCTATGCCTCGTCTTCACACACAACAATCCATTTCGTGATTTGGAAGTTCGAGTGACCAAGGGATTTGGATTAGACTCCAGACTTACAACCCTCGATTTGTCGAAATGATCCTGATGGCTCAACAGTCAGGATCAATGGTCGACACTGAATCTTAAAACTAACATAATGGGTTTGTCCAACCCTTATCCATCCTGCAACTCCTCTGGATCCTACGGTCCTCTCGACTTCACGAGTTCGCAATGGAGAACCTCGACCGTCCGATTCACTCCTCAATGAATCTTTGGCCAAACTGACTTAGCGTCCTTCCACTAGACTTAACTTTTGCGCGATGATTCAGCTCCCCGCCTTCCTTTTAATACTTCAGAGGCACTGATCCTCCTGAGAGTTCTATTGCAAACTCAAGTCTCAAAAGGAATCCTTCGTGCACTCTTGCGGAAATATTTCAAATACTTCTATGTATTCGATTATTTGACTACATGCACTCTCATAAACAGCAGTCCTTCACTCTTCAACCTTAATTGATAAATTCTAAGTCTTCAACTAGCCTGCGCACACCTTGTATGGCCCTATGCCTCACCTGCACTTCTGTTGGTATGAGAACAATGGTATCTCTGCTGATCTTTCTGAGATAAAACTCAGAATCTTGTCAACGCACACCTTGCAGATGTTTCACTGCACTCCTTGCAGGAACTCTCAGGATGAGAAACAATTGAAACTCATTCTTCTCCTCTATCAGACTTCATATACTTAACATGAAATCACACATTCAACTTAACATTGAAACAAATGTATAAACAGAGAGAATAGAACAACTGTAAGCATACCATTCAACAAATGTAAACAGTAAGCATCATAACACCATGAAAATGAGTCAAAGCTTCATATATTAACTCAAGTGTTCATGTACATGGGTTCTTCTCTCTAGTTCTCTGCTACATCTTTCTAGATTATGAATTCTAAATAATCATCTATCTTACAATGATACAAGGGTGAGGGTTTCTATATCCGTTTTCCTTCCTACTCTCTAAACTGTCTAATCTATGAATTCAAATCTACCTACTTTCATTAATTACGTATAAATGCCTTTATATTCTACATATGAGAGAAATGCTCAGGATCTGCTTACAACATCTAATATATAAATGTAAGTACGCTTTCCCCAGCTATCACATTAATATATGCTTCATTAACTTTTCAAAACATTTCAAAAATGTGCGCTGGTGCTTTTTCAGCTATCTTCCACCTTTTACGTTGCTTGCTTGGTTGGCTTCTTACGATGCTCCTACATCAACTACCATATATAGGGTTATTCTTCCACATGAGGTGGTTTAGAACAGTGGAAACCATTTTGTCCACCACTGTAGATCTCGGAGGGGATTGAATGTCCACTTGACATTTCTTTGTCACCCCCTCTATGATAGAATAAAACTTGAAACTGTTTATTTCTCACATAGGTGTCAATTTCTTTAGATGATTCAACAAACTTAGATAAACTATTCTACAAATATGTTAAACTATAATTACTTTATAGATTGTAATATGTTTTAAGAAAATAACTAGAGAGCATGTGTGAGGACACAGATAAGTTTGGATCTCTTTTTGTTTTATAACTTAGTGTTGGATTTTGTTTTGATATTAGGGGATAGAGCATCCTGTTTAAATAAGGTTGATTAGTTCATGTGAGAGCTGCAACTTGGTTGGATGATTTTCTAGCATTATATTTTGGTATCCACATGAAGTGAATAGATACAAAAAAAGAACGATGTTGTATGTCCCAACATGAGCATGTTGCATAGGAGATTAATGTGAGTCGCAGTGGAAGGATGAGGCCATACAAGGAGTCACAATTTGAAGGAGCCATGATCTGAGTGTACTGTATTAGAGACCAAGCGATACATAAGTGATTCCAAATTGTTGTGTATTGAGGATGATGGGAGATCCAAGATTGTTGTATGTTACTATGATATTGTGTTGATATTATAAGCATGGGTATCATTTCTATATTTTTCTATATATCCTCTCGAGGTAATCATTGTGTATTTCATGTTTTCCATTGTCTTCATGTTGTGTTGGCAATTCTTTGACACTGAGGAAAAGTGATTGCTTCCACCTTCCTATTGCAAGAGACATGGTTGAGAGACCATTGCCACTTCCATACCATAATAGAGTGCAACTAAGAGCTGATTCACTACATCACCCTTCTCATAATGAACAAGAGGTTGAGTCATTGTTTTATCTGTGTGGTCAAGTAGACTCATTGAAGAAAAATATGGAGAAGTCATGGAATATGTGGGTGCAGTCATGATCTGACTCTTCCAACATTGGAAGAGTTGTAAGTGATAAGGAATCATTGGAATCACTATCTGCAAGAGTAAGCAAGGTAATTTACAACAATTTATTTTTAAAATTGTAGCAAGTGGTTCTAAAAATAGTTTTTGTTTGAAATGGAAAATCAGTTGGCTGATTTGTATCTTGATGAATCGACTAAGCTGGATGGACAAAAAATTATGAATTGGAAATTGATGATGCATACTTTTATGGAAGTATACAATGTGTGGTCAATTCTATCTTGATATGAAGAGAAACCCACAACCCACCCAGTATTGGGATTGAAGAGAGAATAAAGAAAAGTTACTATTAGGAATGTTTGTCAAGGAAAACATTATTCCACACATCATGTTTTACAATACATCTAAGGAAACTTGGGACATGCTCAAAGGTTTGTATGAAAAAAATAATAGAAATCAAGTATTCTTTTTAAAGACCAAATTAATTTTAATTAAAATGGAGAAAACTGAAAATATTAGTAACTTTCTTTCTAGAGTTAAAGATCTTAACTGATGAATATAAAATGTTTATTACAGGTATTGTAGCCAAAAGGAAACAACCATACACAGGAAAGAAACGAGAAATAAAGAAACATGTGAGGTAAGGCACATGCAAAATCATAGCAATGTATGACACCACTAAGAAGAGACAACAATGTAACAAGAAATGATGGATGCTTCTATTGTGGTAATCCTGGTCATTCTTCTAAGGAATTCTAAGGACAATAGGAAGAAGAAATTCAATCAATCCAAATATAGAAGGCATTCATGAAACTTATTTTATAATGATGTCATAGTAAGTAAGTAAGAGATGATTTAAAAAACATCAAAATGGATTATTTGTGATGATTAGTGATGATTCTTATGCATGGTTTATTTATTTTGGTGATTCAGTTCATATTTCAAGCAATAGTGATGCAGTGCGCGCACCCTGCGTGCCCCGCTTCCACCAGGACCTTCTCTAAATTTGGCTCAAAGAGCTAAAATGCCCTTCAACTCCCTCGTCGGAAGTTCTTCACCCATAACAACTCTCCACTGATCTCCCTTCTAAATCGGGAAATCAGATTTCGCGATTTCGCGAATCCTATGGAGGTGTGTTTCTTTCTTCTCAATTCCCCGAAACCCGATGTGTCGATTCTCCGATGACACCTGTCCTCGCTGCTGACGCTTGGACCCACACACCTTTGGAAATCGGGAAATCGTCGATTGAGAATTTGCGATTTTTGTGGTATCATTTCACAAGACCTTCCAAGTCCCAAACCTCGATACACGATGCCACCTGTCAATACCACACACTCTCGACATGGGACCCGTCGCAATTTGGGGTTTCGCGTATCCTTCGTGATCCTTTCGACACTAAACGTCCCGAAGTGTCGAATCCCGACTCTCTGGGATCTCCTGACATGCGTCTCCCACAATCGATGGCTCAGAACTTATCGGAGTATCTCTCTTCGCGATATCGCTACTCCCGCTCCAGAAACTCAGTGCTCCAACTCACGAGATGTCGATATGCGATGTCGCATATGATCTGACGGTCCCTGTGATTCCAAATCAATGGCTCCACTTCCTCCTGAACTTCAAACTTTTGAGTGTTCATGCCTTAAACTCCTTGCAGCTTTGCAAGAGCCAATGGTCCTCGAGATTTTGTGGAATCTCTCTAGGAGATTTCAACCATCCGATCTTTCCTTGATATTGCTTGCGAGATAGATCAAACACTTCTTCTGTGAAGGTCTATTCACCCTCTCGCCAACCTAAGGTGTTTCTCTCAGGCTTACTTCAGCGGTGCCTGGTCTTCTCTTTCAACAAACTTATAGGCCTATCCCTCCTGAGCTTGTTTCGGCTTCACAAGTCCCTATGAGAACTTGTCGCCCTCACTTCTCACGAAAAATTCTTCGAACATGACCAAGTGTTGGAATTTCCTCAATTTTGCGCACTCACCTGCAGCAGAAATCTTCCACTCCCTTAGCTCAGAATCGCAACCCTGAGTCTTCGTTGAGCCTGCGCATGCCTTGTAGGGATTTGTCAATTCTCCCCAACTTTTGGGTGAATGGGAATAAGAGTTTAACTATTGAGCCTCATCAATGCACTCTATGTGGATGAATTCGACTGCACTCTATGTAGTAATCTCTTGGCTCAGATAGAGAAACAATTGAAACTTATTCTCCTCTCTCTCTCAGACTTTAGTTAAACCTTTGAAATCATGTGCACAACATATTCAAAGCAAATGCATATAAAGGAAACAAATATTCATGAGCACATAAGCAACATACACAGAGACACAACACCAGTCATGAAATTGAATCAAAGACTTTCTTCTATTAATTCAATCTGTACATGGGTGTTCTCCACAAGTTCTCTGCTTGCTCTTCTCTTCTGAATGCTTGAACTGAATCTCTATCATACAATGATACAAAGGAGGGTGTCTATATCCGTTTTCCCTCTCGAATTCTACAACTATCAAATCTACAATTAAATCCCTATCTAACAACATTAAATCTAATAAATGCCTTCCTATCTACTAAGGATGAGAGCTTAAAGGCTCAAGGTCCCCTTTACAATACAAGTGCGCTTATTTATGAATGCCTTCATTAAATAGCGGCGCAACAACTTACAAAGCATTTCAAAATTTGTACACGCGGTCCAGCTATATTTTCTGCTCCACACGCTGGCTCGCTTGATGAGTGAGTGATGCTCCTGCATCATACTCCTCGGCTTGAAAATTTTCATGGGCTCCTGCCCATGAGTTCTTGCATGGTTTGTCCATGCCTCTGTATCATTGCTTCTATCTCCCAGCTGGCTTCCTCCACTGGATGGTTCTTCCATTTCACCAGGTACTCAAAGTACTGCTTCCGCCTGGTCTTCTTGCCAAATGCCTTGTCCAGTATGCACTCCATCTACGGCTTCTCTGCGATTGGTAGTTGCTTCTACCACTGGATTATTGGTCCCTCAGTTCCAGTCTCTGCTTCTCCAGCCCTGTATGGGTATAAATTTGAAACATTTAAAATCAGAGATATCCCGATGCCATCTGGCAACTCAAGCTCATAAGAGTTCTCCCTGAATTTATTCAGGACTTTGCATGGTCCAATATTTTTCATTTTGAGCTTGTTGTATGTTCCCCTTGGAAACCTTTCCTTCCTCAGGTGTGCCAGAACCATATCACCAACTTCAAACTGAAGTTGTCTCTTTCGATGATCGGCTCTGCGCTTGTACTCTTGATTTGACCTCTGCAGTCGCTACTTCACCTTACTGTGAAGTTCCTGCATCGCCTCAGTGAACTCTTTTGTGCTAGCACTGCTAGTCGCAGACTATTCTGACTCCCTGATTTTAGAGACTCCCCTTGGTTTTGTCCCATACACAATCTAAAATGGACTTCTCCCGGTACTCCGATTCACCGAATCGTTGTACGCGAACTCTACCTGCGGCAATATGTTGTCCCAACTGCCATGGTGTTATGTCAGCAAACTCCTCAGCAAGTCTCCAAGACTTTTGTTGACCACCTCTGTTTGCCCATCCGTCTGTGGATGATAAGCTGAACTAAATGCCAAATTAGTTCCCAGCTTCTTCCATAGCATCCTCCAAAAATGACCTATGAATTTGGTATCCCTGTCCAAGACTATACTTCTCGGAAATCCATGAAGTCTAACAACCTCTTTGAAAAACATGTTTGCGATGTGGGTCGCATCGTTGGTTTTCTGACACGGAATAAAATGTGCCATCTTTGAGAACCTGTCCACCACCACAAATATGGAATCCACTCATCTCTGCGTCCTTGGAAAACCCAATACAAAATCCATGCTTATCGCCTCCCATGGTCTCTCGGGTATGGGCAATGGTTGATAAAACTCGACATTTTTCTTCTGGCCTTTTGAATGCTGACAAATTCTACACCTGTCAACAAATATTTTTACATCTGATCTCATGCCTAGCCAATAATACGATTCGCTCAGCTTTGCAAATGTTTTGTCATGTCCAAAATGACCTGCTAATCCTCCACTGTGTTTTTCCTTCACCAAATTCTCCCTCATGGAGCAATTCGGAATGCACAGTTAATTGCCTCTGAACAACAATCCTTCCTAGATCAAGAAATCTATCCACGGGCTCCGATCCTTGAGAACGGGATTCTCAGCTGCTTCGTACGCCTCCCCGAAATCTGCATCTCCAGCATACATATTTCTGATATTTTCAAAACCCAAGGTTTTGACTCGAAATTCCTGCAACAGCAAACATTTCCTGCTCAAAGCATCAGCCACTTTGTTAGCAGTTCCTGAAATGTGTTTAATCACAAATGTGAAATTCTGCATGTACTCCACCCATTTTGCATGCTTCTGATTCAACTTCTCATGTTGACTCACAAACTGCAATGCATGATTATCGCTGTACAAAACAAATTCCTTGGGTATCAAGTAATGCCTCCACTTCTTTAATGCCTGTATGATGGCATAAAACTCCTTATCATATGTGGAGTATTTCATCTTTGCATCATCTAGTTTTTCGCTGAAATATGCCATAGGTCTGTCATCTTGACTCAAGAACCCCCCTACGACATACCCACTGGCATCACATTTCACCTGAAATGTCTTCTTGAAGTCCGACAACACCAACACTGGTTGCTCTGTGATATTCCACTTCAACAGATTGAAGCTCTTCTTAGCCTCTGCTATCCAATGAAAAAATTTATGCTGCTTCTTCACTGTGTCCATCATCGCGGCGCTAATTCCACTGAAATTCTTGATGAACTTTCGATAGAAACTAGCCAAACCATGGAAACTTCTCACCTTGAAAACATTTATCGGTGATGGCCAGTTCTTGATCACTTCCACTTTCTCAGGATCCATCTTTAACTCATTTGCCAAGATAACAAGACCCAAATAAATGAGTTCTGGCTTCTTGAAGGAACACTTCTTCATGTTGACCAACAACTTCTCCTGCTGCAGTCTTCTCATCACAATAGCCAAATGCTTCAAATTTTTAGCCTTTGTCTTACTGTAGATCAATATATCATCCAGATATACAACTACAAACTTCTCGATGAATTCCCTCAGGACTTCATTCATCAGTCTCATAAATGTGCTCGGTGCGTTTGTCAAACCAAACGGCATGACCAGCCATTTGTACAAACATTTGTTTGTCTTGAATGTTGTCTTCCATTTGTCACCCTCTCTCATGGGAATCTGGTGATATCCACTCTTCATATCAATTTTCGAAAAATAATTTGCCCCACTCAGGGAATCCATCAGATCACCCATTCTCGATAGTGGAAATTTGTACCTGATGGTAATTTTGTTTATCGCTCTGGAGTTTGTACACATTCTCCAGCCTCCATCCTTCTTCGGACTTAGTACTGTTGAAACGACACATGGACTCAGGCTCTCCCTGACCAATCCTTTGTCTAGCAGATCCTGTACCTGCCTCTTGACCTCCTCATTCTCCTGCGGCGTCAATCTATACACAACTTTGTTTGGCAGACTTGCTCCAGGTATGAGGTCTATGTGGTGACTCACACTCCGCATCGGTGGTAATGAACAAGGTAGTTCGTCCACGATGATATCAACAAACTCTCCCAGCAGTTCCTGAATCTCATCTGGCAAGTCATCCACTCTTGTGCTAGTCAGGACAATTCTCGGTTTCATGACCACAAAGAATTGTGGATCTTCTTTCTTCTCCATCTATGTGAGAAGTTCCTTCCCACTCATGAGAAGTATCATGTTGCTCACTTCTGGCTTTACTTCCTTATCCTTTAATGGAAGTAACATATGTGACCTCCCATCCTTCTCCAAGGTGTATGTGTTCATTCTCTCATCATGAACCACATTTCGATCATACTGCCATGGTCTCCCCAATAATACATAACAGACATCCATGGGAATGACATCACATAGGACTTTATCCTTATAGTCACCCATTTTAAAATCAACTAAACATTGTTTAGTGACACTCACCTGATGTCCCTTTTTCAACCATGATACTTTATATGGACTCGGGTGATCTGTTGTCTCCAGCTCCAACTTTTCTACCATCTTGGTCGAAACGAGATTGTCTGTGCTCCCGCTGTCCACTATGACCTTGAACTTCCAGCCCTTGGTCTTGCATGTGGTCCTCAACAGTCTGGTTCTCTGAGTTGTGTCCTCCACCTCTTTCTTGGGTGTTAATATAACTTTATGCACCGTCAGTGACTTTCCACTTCCGGTGTCCTCATCCTCAACATCAGGCCTCTGCGCCTCTATGATGTGAGCTTCTCCTCTGTTCGGTTTCTTTTCTGGACAATCAACGGCTTTGTGTCCGTCCTTCCCACATGTGAAACATGTGGGGATTCCTCCTCTGCCTCTTCCCCTACCTCTGGTACGAGGAAACGTGTTCACGTTAGCATATCCGCCACCCTGCTCTATATGCTGTCTCCTTGGCTCAGCATAGGGCTGTCCTCGCTGTGAGGATCCACCTCTCTCCATCTTACCATGAGGCTTCTTCCATTCCTCTTTGGGATTCTGGGTTCTTTCTTGGGTAATTGCCTTGCCTCTGGGCTGACTCCTGCCTCGCCCTCGTTGACCTTTCTTGCGGCTCAGCTTCTCCTCAGCTTTTAGAGCCATATGATAAGCATCCTCCACCATCCTGATGGTTACCATGCTTAACTCATCCTGAATGTCGTATCTCAGACCATTCAGGTATCTCCCCACCTTCTCATCATCGCTCTCCCAATGACTTGCTATGATATTCAGTCGGTAGAACTCTTCGGTGTACTCCTTCACCGTCATCAACTTTTGTCTCAGGTTCTGCATTTGCTTGAACAGTGTGATCTGATAATCTCTCGGGATGAATTTCGTTTTCATCTTCATGATCATCTTGTCCCAACTCTTGATCTTCTGTTTTCCCTTGGAACGTCTATCTTCCTGTAGCTCATCCCACCACAATGCTGCATGTCCCTTCAACTGGGTGACAGCATGTCTAATTTTCTTGTCCTCTTCGATCTCCTTGTAATCAAAGTAGGTGTGAAGAGCTCGTATCTAGTCCAATAGCTCTTCTGCATCCAGGCTTCCCTCGTAGACTGGAATATCCATTTTCGCCTTCGCACCCATCCTGGCGATGGCTTTGATCAACCGCTCTATTGATGCGTCTTCTGTTGTGACTTCTTCTTCATGTCCAGCTTCTTCTTCTACTTCGGAATCGCTAAGATCCCCTGCACTAGCTCTGCGTCTCTGCGTTGTCTCCATCTCCTCAAGCCTTGCTCAGAGATCTCTCATCTGGCGCTCCATTTCTGGATTCCTTGCCGGCCTACCTCTTCTTCGCGCATCCCTGTCCTCCGGACCAGGTGACTTCCTTTCTCTTCTAGGCGACATGATGTATTCCTTTCTCTTCTACTGAAAGAAAAGACTTCCCTCTCTGATACCACTTGACGCCCCACTTCCACCCCGCGCACCCCGCTTCCACCAGGACCTTCTCTAACTTTGGCCCGAAGAGATAAAATTCCCTTCAACTCCCTTGTCGGAAGTTCTTCACCCACAACAACTCTCGACTGATCTCCCTTCTAAATCGGGAAATCGGATTTCGTGATTTCGCGAATCCTATGGATGTGTGTTTCTTGCTTCTCAATTCCTCGAAACCCAATGTGTCGATTCTCCAACGACACCTGTCCTCGCTGCTGACGCTTGGACCCACACACCTGTGGAAATCAGGAAATCGCCGATTGGGAATTCACGATTTCTGTGGTATCGTTTCACAAGACCTTCCAAGTCCCTAACCCCAATACGCGATGCCACCTGTCAATACCACACACTCTCGACGTGGGACCCATCACAATTAGGGGTTTTGCGTATCCTTCACGATCTTTTTGACACTAAAAGTCCCGAAGTGCTGAATCCCGACTCTCCGGGATCTCCTGACACACGTCTCCCACAATCGATGGCTCAAAACTTATCGGAGTATCTCTCTTTGCGATATCGCTACTCCCGCTCCGGAAACTCGGTGCTCCAACTCGCGAGATGCCGATATGCGATGTCGCATATGAACTGACGGTCCCTGTGACTCCAGATCAATGGCTTTGCTTCCTCCTGAACTTCAAACTTTTGAGTGTTCACGCCTTAAACTCCTTGCAGCTTTGCAAGAGCCAACGGTCCTCGGGATTTCATGGAATCTCTCGAGGAGATTTCAACCATCCGATCCTTCCTTGATATTTCTTGCGAGATGGATCAAACGCTTCTTCTGTGAAGGTCTATTCACCCTCTCGCCAACCTAAGGTGTTTCTCCCAGGCTTACTTCAGTGGTGCCTGGTCTTCTCAGCAAACTTATAGGCCTATCCCTCCTGAGCTTGTTCCAGCTTCACAAGTCCCTATGAGAACTTGTTGCCCTCACTTCTCACGAACAAATCTTTGAACACGACTAAGTGTTGGAATTTCCTCAATTATGCACACTCACCTGCAGCAGAAATCTTCCACTCCCTTAGCTCAAAATCGTAACCCTGAGTCTTCATCGAGCCTGCGCACGCCTTGCACGGATTTTTCAATCCTCCCTGACTTTTGGGTGAATGGGAATAAGAGTTTAACTGTTGAGCCTCATCAATGCACTCAGACAGAGAAACAATTGAAACTTATTCTCCTCTCTCTCTCAGACTTCAGTTAAACCTCTGAAATCATGTGCACAGCATATTCAAAGCAAATGCATATAAAGGAAACAAACATTCATCGGCACATAAGCAACATACACAGAGACACAACACCAATCATGAAATTGAATCAAAGACTTTCTTCTATTAATTCAATCTGTACATGGGTGTTCTCCACAGGTTCTTTTCTTGCTCTTCTCTTCTGAATGATTGAATTGAATCTCTATCATACAATGATACAAAGGAGGGTGTCTATATCCGTTTTCCCTCTTGAATTCTACAACTATCAAATCTACAAGTAAATCCCTATCTAACAGCATTGAATCTAATAAATTCCTTCCTATCTACTAAGGACAAGAGCTTAAAGGCTCAAGGTCCCCTTTACAATACAAGTGCGCTTCTTTATGAATGCCTTCATTAAAGAGTGGCGCAACAACTTCCAAAGCATTTCAAAATTTGTATACACGGTCCAACTGTCTTTTCTACTCCACACGCTGGCTCGCTTGATGAGTGAGCGATGCTCCTGCATCAGATAGATATTGGTTTGAAACTTATCAAGAGATCAATAATGGTTGAAATATATATCTAAGAGATGATAAATCACACCAAATTAAAGGTTATGGATATATTTGTGTGACATTCCCTAATGGTCAAGAGAAACAAATTAAAGGTTATGGATATATTTTTGTGACATTTTGTAATGGTCAGGAGAAACAAATCCATAATTAGATGTATGTTCCTTGAATAAAAAAGAATTTAATTTTAGTTTCCACTATTGTAGATCAAAATTTAAAAGTTGAATTTGTGAGCGTTGGAGGATTTTATATGCTTGATGTCACAAGGAACAATCATCAATGATTGGTAGAATCAACTATGTCACACGAATACTTATGGAATGAAATTTATTCTCATCTTAATCATAATGATTTGATGTTATCTCAGAAGCACGAAATGGTGGAGGGTCTTCCAAATATTATGAATGAACATATTGCATGCGAGGGTTGTGTGCTAGGTAAATAACATAGGGACATATTTCCTACACATAAAGATCATAGGAAATGATAAATAAATTTTTGAGGTAGTGCATACATATATGTGTGGTCCTATATAAAAACGACCTCTTGGAGGAGCATATTATTTATTTATATTTAATGATGATATATCTAAATATACCTGGAGAAAGAAAAGTTATGCTTTTGAGTAGTTAAAAAAAGTTAAGAACTGGATGGAAAAGAAAATAGGAAGGTATATCAAGATTCTCTGATTAGATCAAGGATAAGAATACACATCGAAGAATTTCTTCAAATATTGAAAAGATAATGTAATACAACAACAAATTATAGTTCCATAGACTCCTCAACATAATGTAGTAGTTGACAGACAAAAAATAACTTTATTTGAGTGTGCTCATAGTATGATGAAAGGTAAAAAAACATTAATGGTTTTTGGTCTAAAGAAATCAATACTATTTATATATAAAATTAAATGTTCTACAAACAATTTAGAGCACAAAAAAAACCTTTTGAAGAATCTATGGTTTTTAAAAAGTATCATGTCATATAAGAACTTTTGGAAGAAAGACATCTTCTCACCTTCCTAAAGAATATAGGAAAAAGATTGATGCTGAAAAAATCAAATGCTTTTATATTGGTTTTTGTACGAATCACAAGGAAAATAAAATTTATGATGAGAACACTCATAAGGTTTTTGCAAACATAGATGTATTATTTCATGAACCTATAGATGAAGGTAAAATAAGGACAATCATAGTGTATGGCATCCTCGTATTGACAATGATGAAAGTCTCAAAGAAGAAAAAGACATTAAACAGGTTCAGGATGAATATTTAAGCAACATGGTCTCTTCGATTAGATAGAGGTCAATGAGAAGGGATGTAGGAACTACATAGAGAATAAGAATAGGTTAAGGAACTCCACAAAGTAGTGTAATAGAAAGGATATCAACAAACCAAACTCATACACCTATAAGGTATAAAGAATATGCATTATTGACTCAAGTTATGAACGTAGTGGAGCCTTTAAATTTTGAACATGCTAAATACCATAGAGTACGGATGGACGCATTGAAAGAAGACTATGATTCTCTCATGAAAAATGAAACATGAGAATTAACTTAACTGTCTGAAAATAAAGTCCCTATAGGATCAAAATGGTTTTTCAAGTATAAATTTAATGTTGATGGTAGTATAGACAGGTATAAACCTAGATTGGTTGCAAAGGATTATTCATAGAATAAATAAATTTATTATGAAAACACTTTTGTACATGCAGCTAAGTTGAATACCATTAGATTAATGATTTCAATGGCTACTATGTATAATTGGAAACTACATCATTAAAGGATAATTAAATGGAGAATTAAAGGAAGAGGTTTATATTGTGTAACCAAAGGTGTCCGTAAATAAGTGTGAGGAGCATCTTATTTGTAGGTTAAAGAAGGAATTTTATCGACTTAAATAGGAATGCAGGTCATGGTATATGAAAATTGATAGTTTATTCTATCAAGAAGGTTTTAAAAACTTATATCAAGGATTCAAATGGTAATGTTGCTTTGATTTATTTATATGTTGATGATATTATCATAATAGGAAATGTTAATGAATTGATTCTAGAAATCAAAAGATTCACATGAGTTTGAGATGAAAGAGCTTAGTGAGTTGCATTATTGTTTAGGCCTTGAGTTATGGAGAGAAGTTGGTTTACACTAATCAAATAAAGAAAGTATACAATGGAGTTAATTAAGAGTTTTAAAATGAGTGAATGTAAACCAATATATACTCCATTAAAATATTAATCTCAACAGTGATGATGAAACAAAAGAAATGAATGGTACCTTATATCGCTACATGGTGGGAAGCCTGAATTATCTCACTATAACTAGGTCATATATTGCATATCCATTCAATATTCTTAGTCAATTCATGGCTAAGCCTCGTGGTAGTCACTTCAAAACAACAAATATAGTCCTTCAATATTCTAAAGGAACTGTTAATTTTGGTATTGAACATACTAATGAATTTAATGCAAAGTTAAGAGGTTATTAAAATTCATATTGGGCATGAGATCATGATGGTATAAAGTCAACGATAGGCTATGGATTCATAATTGGATACGATATCATGTCATGGAGCACCAAGATGAAACCAACCTTTTCTTTATCTTTTACTCAAGTTGAGTACAAAGCTTGATGGAGTTCCACCTAAGAGGCTATTTGGTTGAGGTGGATTCTTTAAGATGTGGGAGAAAAATAAAAAGCATCAATAGTTATGAAATGTGATAACCAAAGTTCCATCAAAGTGGAAAACAATGCAATGTACCATGGTAGATAAAATCATAATGAGACACATCATCATTTTGTAAGAGAGAAGATACATTCAAAATGAGTTGACTTGGTATATTGTAATACAAATGATAATATGGAATACATCTTTACAAAGCCTATTGGAAAGGTGAAATTTGAAATTTGTAGAGATAAATTAGGTGTTAAGAGGGAATCGCACATTTTTATATTAAATACTATTATCTTAATTTTTTTAATTTTTATATTTATTTAAAATTGAGATTAAATAATTAGAATGATTAAATAATTTAAAGTATAATTTTATTTAATCGTTCAAGATGGATTAAGGTTCATTATAATCACATTCAAATTCATGGAATATAAAACTACAAACTTAAAAAATATATGGATATGTGGAAATACAATTGTAATTATTATTAAAGTATTTATATTTGTCTTTATATAATATTTCTACATTAATGTCATATATATTGTATTTATCTTTTTGAATATATTTGATATTTATTTTATTTTTCTATATAAAAATATTTATATTAAATGTACTTATTGAATATTTATTTCATGATGATGATGATGATTAACGTTCACTAAGATCTAATTGGTCTATCGGATCTTAAAAGGGTAAGTGATTACTTGTGATTCTTTAGAATTTTGTTTGTGTGCTCGAAAAGCATTAAGAGAAGTTTTCCAAGATCACCATACTTTTGTTGAGTTAAGAGGTTAGGAAGGTTGGTAGTGTGATCAATATTTTGAAAATGAGATCTAATATGGGTATAGGCTGGACAATCTAAGATAAAGTTCTTTTCATCTTCAACCTTCTTAGTGTGACAAAGGTGACACACTCTTTCATCCTATGGCGTTTTAGGAATTGACCAATCCCCAGTTTTACTATGGAGCTCGTGAAAATTTATTCTTATCTTAGAAATGCTTATTTTTTTCTTTACACTTGACAAAATAGATAGATATATAATATAAAAATATACTTTTATTTAAATATATATATAATATATATAATTATTATTATTTATTATAAATATTTTATTTAAAAAAAAACATATACAAGTATTATATTTCTATCATATTGAAATATATATTGATAATACTGAGTATTATATTTCTATTATATTGAAATATATCTTTATAAGTATTATATTTGTATCATATTGAAATATATATTGATAGTACTCACTATTCTATTTCTATCCTATTGAAATATACCTTGTTAATACTCAGTATTATATTTTTATCTTTATCATATTGAAATATATCTTGTTAGGCTTCAGTATTATATTTCTATTATATTGAAATATATCTTATTAGTCCAATTATATTGAAATATATCTTGTTAGTCCTCTAAATGGTATTATAATACAATCCCAAACTTATATATAACATAACTGGAATATCCTACTCAAACATAGAAATATATCTTGTTAGTCCTCTAAACGATATTATAATACAATCCCAAACTTATATAACATATCCTACTCAAACAAGTTTTAGGCATTTTAACAAACGCTTAGACATTACAAAAACTTTTATATTCCTTGAACACAATCTTTTCACTATATAAAAAAGTCATGTCATAGGAACATGTTACCTAAAACTATATAAAACAGTCATGTCATAGGAGCATGTTACCTAAAAGTAATTAACATGTTACTTAAATTAAACTAATAACTAATGGACAAACACAAATTCCAAAAAACAAAACCATAATTTACAATAGTCAAACATTATTCAACCCAAAATAGTTTTGAAAAAAAAAACATATAACAATAACTTATAATATTTCAACACTATTCAACCTTAAACTAATGGACAAACAAAAATTCCTTAAAACAATAAAAAATAAAACCATAATTTACAATAGTCAAACATTATTCAATCCAAAATAGTTAAAAAAGATAAACCATATAACAATAGCTTATAATATTTCAACACTATTCACTCTTAAATTAATGTATTCACTCTTAAATTAATGGAGAAAAAAAAAAAAAATCTATAATTTACAATAATCAAACATTATTCAATCCAAAATAATTAAAAAAATAAAAACATATAATAATAGTTTATAAAATTTTAACACTATTCAACCTTAAACTAATGGAGAAACAAAAATTCCAAAAAAATAAAAATAAAACCATAAAACCATAATTTATGGTAATCAAACATTATTAATCCAAAATAGTTAAAAAAAAAAGATAAACGATATAACGATAGCTTATAGTATTTCAACACTAATCAACCCATCTCATATTTGAGGATTTAATTCTCGAGCATATTTTCATCTTAATAGTTTCAACAATAACATTTGAAATAATTAAAAATCCAATTTTTTTTTAATTGTAATAGAGTTTCATATCTATATAATGTTTTTCAATTTATATATTTATAAAAGTGGTTAACTTTTGAAATAATGAAAAATCCAATTTTTTTTTAATTGTAATAGAGTTTCATATCTATATAATGTTCTTCAATTTATATATTTATAAAAGTGGTTAATCTTAAAATTATTATTATTAGAAGTTTTCTCATCTATCATAAAAAAAAAAATTATAAAATTATTTTATATATATATATAAATATTAAAATAAAAAATTATTTGTTAAATTTGAAATAAATTTTTTTTCATATTTTTAATTAAAAAATAAAAACGAATTTTATTATATATTTTACTTATCATTATTTTTATGGATTTTGTTTCTGTATTAATCATTTTCTTTAATGATAAGTATAAAAAAAATGTTAATATTTTTTCCATATTACATATTAGTTAGGGAAAAACTTTCTAAACATTTAAGTTAGGGAAAAACTTTCTAAAGATTTATACAATGTTAAAAGTAATGCTCATTTTGCAAAGGGGCGACCAAGCAAGGTTCAAGATTTTTAGTTTACTAGTGTTCATGTTTACGAGTCATGTAATCTTTATGTAACTATTTATAAATTCTAGCTCATTAATTATTAAAAAAATGATGTGATAGAGTATTTTAGTGGTTGTTAAATGACATCTTCTAATCATGTAATCAATTTTAATTGTATATTTTCAATATGATGAATGTACCTGGACAATTATTTTTCATTTACATATCAACTATATGATATGATCTTGTTTATACTTATGTTGAAGTATTGTTGGATAATTTCACTCTAATACATGCATAGACACAATTACTTAACAAATATAGAATCATGTTTATATTTATATTAAAGTGTTTTGTTCTTATCATTATATTTGTATGATTTTCAAATTCATCATTATAAATTATTATTATGTAGTAATTACTAATATGTAAAATTGTATACATTAAGTAATTTAATATTGTATATAAATTAATATAAATGTTACAAAAAATTGTTAAAGTAATAATTATATGTCTTGATATTAATATCTAGATATAAATTGTACTTATTAGTTTTTTATGTTAATATAGTTATTATTTTTATGTTATCATCAAAGTATTTAGTTATTAATTATTTGAAGAATAAATTCATATGTTTTAACGTTAATTATATTTGGAAAATAATATATAAAAAAATAAATATTTTATAATTCATAATTTTTTCTTTTAAACCTCCATAATGTAAAAGTTTTGAAACATATTTTCTACCTAAGTAGTCTAAACAAAAAAAAATTAGAAGTACAAAAACCTATAAATTACAAACGGACTACATAAAAATAAGTCAGAAAGGAAGAGGAAAAGGATACAAATATAAAAAGGAAACAAACAAATGAAAAAGAAAGAAAACAAATTAAAAAACAAGATAATCAAAGGAAATACCAAAGAAAAATAAGAGAAACCCTAATAATTGTTTTTTTAAAACAAAAAATAATACAAAGAGAGAGTTGTAAGAAAGTAACCATGAAAAAAAAAAAAAAATTGCTAAAAAAACCATTAAACAAAAGTGGAGGGGGATGGAAGCTAAACAAAAACAACTCATAAAAGAAAAAGAAGAGGAAGGGAAATAAATAGAATAAAAATATGAGACATAAGGGTTAACTATGAAGAATGGGGAGCCAATAACTACTTAGCTTAATTCCATCATCGGTATTCATAAATTTGTTTTTCTTCACAATTTCCATGGTCTCTCTAATACCTCTTTTCGATAAGGTCCACCCTTGCGAGAATATTGGCATATTCAATACAAATGTGATGCTTTGTCCTTAGAGCGTGCTCAACCAAAGCTAAAGAATTTTCATGATTATGAGTAATTGCATCTTTGTGTTCCTTAATTCTAACCTAAAAATTTCTCCCAATCTCACCAATGTAGTTTAGGCCACAAGAAAAAGGGATGTTATAATTTTTTTTTTGTAATTTAGGGTATAGAAGGTCCTTCAACTAAATAAGGACACTTCTAATTGTTCCAGGAGGTTGAAAAATGGTTTTTATATTTTTCTTTCTAAGGATTTTTCTCTAATGTTCTTTCTCCATATGGGAGAACCACATTATGGTATCCTTCATCACGAATATCTCTAGCTCTAGGGGTCCTTTTTTCAATCTGAAACACCCTCTTCACATGTCAATCCTTATAAACCCTCTTTAGGAAGCAACTAGTTAAGTGTTGCTTCTCTTTTTCCAAATGCTACTCATCATAAATTCTTAGGGATTTAGTTGCCAAAATGTTAATGACCCCACATTTTTGGGATGGATCATGTTGGTAGTGCTCTTGTCATGGTAGTGTTGATGGATCATCATGGCTATACTCTTGTCATGGTAGTGCTGATGCATCATCATGGCTATGTTCTTGTCATCCCTCATTGATGGGTAAGTTTATGTGCCAACATTTCTTTGTTATTCATTTTTTTCTTCTTGGTGTTTTTCACCTTGCATGCAAGCTTTTTCAATGATAGGAGTCCCTGCCTCAAAATTCTATTCCAGAACATCTTTCTTTGTGCTCTTATTTTTTGTTCTTGGAAACTATGCATCTTCATATGCCGGTTGCCCTGTCTTTCATATTGTTCCATAACCATTTCAAAAATTGCAAGGAAGTGAGGTTTAGAAAATGAATTTGGAGCTATCACAAGGGGGAACAATCCGTCGGTGTGTAGACGTAGGAAATTCTTTTATTCTCTGGGTCAAAAAACTATGTCCACATGTTTCCTTTGTCTTGTCCTTTCTATTTTGCAGAATGTTTTCTGCCTCCGAGAAGCTTGTAGGATGCACACCATGAATAGGTTGAAATTGGTCTTTGTGCTCAACAAATTTATAGTCTTATTTATTTGCGTTGTTTCCTCTATTTGGTTCACTTTTCAGTGTAGGTTTGTTTTCTTGTCATCTGCTATGGCGACTAGGGAGGATTGATTTTGAAAAGAAGAAGGTTTAAGGATACATATTGGGATTGGTATGCAGTTGTGCACTTGTATTTTCTATTTTTATTTTATTTTGTTTTTTTTGTTTTATTCTTTTTTTCCCCTTCTATATGTTTTCATATAAACTGAAAGTAGCTAAGAAACAACTTCAAAATCACATCTCAAAAGATGAAACAAGTAATAGATGTTGAGTCGTATAAAATAGATACACACTACATTATACATGACAACTTTGACGAGGTGTTGCATAGGATTGAGATTTTCAGATTGGATGCATTCTAGTATACTGTAGGGGATTGCCTTTTCAATGCATTTCAAGTTCTACTGCATTTCCGTTATTCCTTGACCGACTTGTGCAATGTTTTGATAGATTATTTCTTGGGATATTTAAAAAATAGTGACGCTGAGGCATTGGAGTCATATGAATATGAACTGGAATCTGATTTTATTCAACAGTTGCATGGAATGCATGATGTCGCTACGTATTTTTAAAAGATGCAGTTGTGTGCATCTTCAATTTTTCCCGCGCATGAGAGGGGACTTTGGGGAGATAAATTTTGTATATGGTGTATGTCTAATTGGCTCAATATATCAATTGGAATATGGTCATTGACAAGAAAAACAAGATATCTACTATTCAACAAAATTGCATCTCACAATCCATATTACATCTTCTTCCATGATGCTAATGTTTCCAATGGTCATTATGGACCACTACTGTACAGAAAAATGTCCATACGCAATCTTGGAGGACCTCATATTTACTTGTCCCTCATTTGAAAATACCTTGAATCGCAGTGGAAATAGATTATGCATCGCATAGAGTCCCATGGTTTGCAACTAGTGACAATTGTTTTATCTAGCTGTGGAGATAGTTAGTTCAATGCAATTTTTTGTTTGGTAGAAGTAGAGTTCGATGTTCAGTCGTTGCAGCTTTACACTGTACAGACCTTTTGCAATGCAATTATAGGTGACATCCAATAGGGTTTTAGCTTCTTGCATCAACACCTTTCACCACATCTCTTAGAAAATATTCCAACAATTGCAAGTTGGCAAGAATACCTTGTAAACATGGCACGAACATATGAAAAAGGAAATGTGGAGGGTTTCATATTCTATTTTAAATGGCTATCTATCATATTCACAGTAAATATCTAGGTCTGGTCAGCCCTACCAGATGGTACTGTCCATTCCTGGTCTATTGATTCAAATTATGATCGAACGATTGACATCCTCTCATTGAAAACAGATACGACACATATCCATTATCAACCTTTGTTTGGAGATATCACTTGTTTAGGGTTCAATGTCCATGCCACCCAAATCGCATCGAATCTGCATATGCGTGGCATGTTGTTTAATGATAATGAAACTCCTCTCATTTGCGATAAGGCCATACAAGGCTTAAACAAAAAATGTATGCTAAGTTATCACAACTTGAAAAAAATCATGCATGAAATTTGTCCCAGTTGTGATGAGGTCATGCAAGGCTTAAAAAAAAACATAGACTAAGTTATCACAACCTAAAAAATTTCATATGTAAGAGAGAAACAAACATGGGTGGTATAGGAAATACTGGCTTTCCAGTGTCCAGTGTCAATGCCAGCCAAACCACATTGAATGTGCATAAGCCCTGCATGTTATTTATTCATAGTGAAATTCATCCCAGTTCCCATCAGGTCATCCTTCCATTGAACAAGAAACATCGACTAAGTTACCACAACTTGAAAAAGGTCATGCATGAGAGAAAAAAATACATTTCTACGCTTCCTTTTAGAGATAAACTGACATATCATAATCTAAAAAAAATTGTTCACACACAACACAACAAAGACAGGTATGGTCGCATATCCCACAATGGTCATGAAACTTCCCGTGAGGAAAAAATAACATTTTGTGTGCTAGATGCAACACCGTGCACTACTACCAATGAAAACCAGCAAACACTTTCTACCCATACTTCCCTGTGAAATAAAGATGAAAGATAGACCTACATGAAACAAATCAAAGATACTCCTTCCATTACGTGTGCCATTTGTGATCAATTAAATTTCACAAAATACTCCTTCCAAATATACTCCTTTCACGCCTAATTTGGAAGTAGAATACCTCTTCTTGACAACACATGATAAAACATTTTTGAGTCGAAAAATTTATCTTCCATGCAAACAGTCGCTTGAAAATGGAAAACTGCCACAATTTGCAACCCCTAACCAAATAAGATGTAATATAGAACTACCAGATGTAAGTGCACTTACAGAACATGAAGAGAGACTTGTGTCTCTATGAATTGCATTTTCACAAATAAGGCCCTGTGGCAATAAATGACCCCATATGGGCTTAACAGGATCAATTATTAATGTACTTGTTGAACTAGATGTTGTGAAAAAAGCCTTTCCAAAATTCATTAGTGATACACTGACAATTTTCGTGGCTCTCAAAAGGAACTTAAAATACAAAAATGTGTATCAGAAAGAAAAAGTGCGTGTGCATGCTGTTACCAAAGAATTAAAGGAATTATGTTTTAGGGCCTTGTAAAAAAGCACAAAACATTTGTATAAATGAGAACTGGAACAACGTTCTTGGAGAAGAGGATGACAACTTTGCAGAGACTCTAAAAATTTTTAGTGAATTTGATACAAGTGATGAATCGGAGAATGAAATACTTGCTGAGACATTGATGCATGGATTCAATGATTCACAGTGAATTTGTGACTTGCAAGACAAGATTGTCGAAATTGCACCTACTGAGGGGAAACGTCCACTTGTAATATTCATGGACAGATTCGTTGAGGAAAAGAACTTCCCAAAACTCTTCTATGGATATCCACATGTCACTGACATTACATAATGATTTAGTTATCATAAAATAGTTTGATGGGAGCTGATACATTCAAGAAGTCACTTCTCCTGTCACATAACAATTTTTTTTTTCAAAAAAATGTGCATAATAATAGAAAAAGTTTTGTCTTGCATGTGGGTCCGAATAAGAAAAGGCCAGTTACAAGGAATAAAGTTGTTGGCCAAGGATATCAAGTATAATGTAAACCTAGAAAAAAATATGAAATGTGATATTGGATACATAGATTTCAAAAACATTCATATCTCGCCTGACTATTTGAAACAAAACAAGAAAATTGTTTTTGCAATGATATGGCAATTAGGCCCGCCAATATTTTTGATCACATTTACAAGTGCATAGCATTGATGGTATCCATTGGTGGTTTTCATATCTGAATTTCATAAGAACAGGAAACGTAAAAGACAAACCGATACATTGGAAAATTATGACATTGACTACCTCATAAAAAAATACCCAGTGACATGTACTTGCTACTATAGACATAGAATAAATGATTTGAGAAAATTGATATGCCGTGATGAAGAATTTTTTGGAAAATATCGGACTACTTTTTTGTGAATGAATTCCATAATAGGGGGAATGAACATGACTATGGACTGTTGTGGATAGAGGGTGCACCAGTCTATGGAGCTGACAATAGTTCACAAATCGAGCAATTTGTGGAAAAATACATAACATGCAACACAGATCATTTGGATCCAAAACTTGCCAAATTTCATAGACATTATCATACTGGAAGTTGAAGAAAATAAAAAAAATCACATTGCAGATACAACTTTCTTATGCTACCAATGAGAGAAACAAGAATCATAGAGCCACTTAGTTTAGAGGACAATGTTGTTGCTGAGAAATCTAAATCCTTGTTCACATTTCTAGAACAAAGAGAGTTTGACAATTTGATGAGCTTTGATGACTTCTTGACAGAGATAAATCTCTCAGAAGATGAGTACATCCAAGTCATACAATGTATGCTTAAGCAACCAACACTTTTCCTTAAACTAAAACTTTCCCATATTTGGAACAACAGTTTCTCCAAGGACATGCAAGTTATGTGGAATGCAAACACAGATGTGCAGTACGTCCTCAATGTGTATGCTGCAATGTTGTATTGTACCTCGTATATGAAAAAGGTTCACAAATCTATGACAATTGGATTCAAAAGAATAGGCAAAAATCATGAAACAAGTCATATTGATGCCATACAAATGTTACATACACTTGGAAATACATTACTTTATCTTCAACAAATGTCTGCTCAACAAGTAGTCCACATTACACTTTCCCTGCCCCTCAATTGTAGTTCAATAAAATGTGTCTTCATAAACACATCTCCACTTGAGAAACACACATTTGTGCTTAAACCACTAGTTTTGCTAGAACAAGAGCCTGTCCATTCAGAAGTCATGCTATGTCTCTCTATTATTGATTATTACCTCCAACGCCCATCTCCTATTACAAAAAGAAAAAGAAAAAAACCCTATGTGATATGGTTTGTCAAATACAATAAACATTCTAATTATGAAAACTATTGTAGAGAAAAATTGTTGCTATACCTTTCGTTTGATGAAAACAAAGACACAATAAAACATAACTTCTCTACATGGGAAGTTGCGTATTTTGCCTCTGAGACTATAGTGAAAATGAATGAAGCTAGATTTACTTACAATGTTAATCTGACATGGGGTGATCTAGAAATTGTAGTTAATGAGAAAGAAAACCATGACAATCTTGATGAGACATTCACAAATTGAAAAACAACCAGAACTCCTTGCGAGTCCTATGACTTGCAAGCGGATTTGCCTCATCCTTGAGCAGATGGCAATGAAAAATGTATCAATCCTGGTTTTTAAGTCACAAAACATCCTTTCCTTATTTAAAATAATGAATACCATAGAATAAGATGTTTGTTGAATCGCCCCCAGGGGGGCATCTCAATTGGCAAGTGCCATGAAAATGAAGTTCCATGAGGTTTCGAGTTCAACTCCCCTCGACTTACAATGTGTGTCGCGTATGGGGCCTTGTGGGAACACCTGGAGGTTATAGTGGTAGCAGTTGGATAACACGGCCACGTGTAACACGAGCACGTGCCCAACTAGTTGTTGATTCCTCTAGACATTTAAAAAAAAAAAAAAAAAAATTGTTGAATCGATAACAACAAACAATTCTAAAGGACATTGCGCCTAAAAAATTCTTGAACATGGACACTCCTGTGCACTAGTTCCTTACAAGTGGAGAAGGAACATGCAAGGAATTCATAGCAAAAACACTGTTTCAAATGCTTATACGAATCTATGATTCAAACAATTCCTTTGATCCTATGAAACCAAAGGGTCTAATAGTTGCATACAAAGAAAAAGATGCATATAATGCAAGTGGAACAACATTCCACTCTGCATTTTTAATGCCTTTTAACAATTCATAGTTTCTTACACTTAGCAAGGAAATGTTAGATATATTGTCTAAGCTTTATGATGAAATCCAACTTGTCTTGATAGATGAAGCATTTTTTATTTGAAATCGCTTCTTGTATTCTATTGACAACCAACTAATAAGCATAAAATATGCGCACTCAAAATACTTTTGAAACATTGACATGATATTCTGTGGGGATATTTACCAAGCATAGCTGATCCAAGATTCTTCAATATTTGAACAACGCATGGTTAACATGAAAACAATGATGCATGAATTATGGAGAGACAATATTAAATGCTTTGAATTTCATACTACAATGTGCCAGACAGATGAAACATGTATTGCAATTCTAAATAGAATTCGGATAAACAACAAAACATATGATGACTTAACATATATCAATTCGAGGTGTTTGTGAACTGCACCAACAAACCCAATGTTCCCTTATTTGTTCTACACAAATAAGGATGTTGCAATGCATCACAGGAACATGCTATCGCTCATGCCTAGCGATGATATCATCATCAATTCAATTGACATCAAAGAAGGCAACCATGGAAATGTGCCACATCATGAACATACAACCACTTTACCTTTGCAACTTGTCTTGAAATTAGAAATGTTGGTTGAAATATATTCCTGCAACTATGATTCATAGGATGGATTGGTCAATGGTGTACATGGAATACTCAAAGGATATATGAAAACATAAAAACTTGATGTCCTTTGGATTAAGTTCCATGAACCACATATAGGAAAGTGACAAGCAAGCAAGTTGGATTATCTATATAATTCAAACACAGCAAGAGATTGGACACCTATTTTGCAAATATCAAAGACAATATCGACATCAACAAAGACAGGTCAACTGAAGATTCAAAACCAGTTTCCAATTAAACTTCTATGTGCACGTACAGTCCACAGATCGCAAGGACTAACACTTGATAATGTTGCATTTTAGCTTGCTGGAATTCAGATACATGGACTTGTATACACAACATTTTCCCATGTCAGAAACATAGACTGCTTGTATTTACTAATTCCTCTTACAAAATATAACTTCAAATTCAAACAAAAAGTTGATATTGAAATGGATCACCTCAGGACCACCGCAAACTGGCAATTGTAGTATGATTACCAATCCATACAAACAAATTCATCTGTATCAATTCTCTCACTTAACACACATAGCTTACATGCACACATGGATGATATACTCAATGACTATGATACAATGCAATCCGATATTTTGTTCTTGCAGGAAACATACATGGCATTATACATGCAAACAAACAATTTCCAAATCATAATTGCATATCAAGTTGCATTACACATGGGGTGATGATATTGGTGAAAAAACATATACCAAATTTTGCACCGTATACATTTTGAAGAAAATAATGTTAAGATGGTTCTTGCAATACTATTTTTTCATGGAACATAAATTGCAATATTGAATTTTTATGTTGCTCCCCATGCAACATTCCCCAACATACCAAATGTTATTTCCAATGCATTAGTTCATTTCCATCGGAACGGACCCATTGTGCTTGTAGGAGAGTTCAATATTGACATGCTACAAAATCACGCCACAACAAAAGAATTGGAAAACTACATGGGCAAATACAGTCTCCTCTTTCTTTTGAACAACACAAGCCATGTGCAAAACACACTTATTGACCATGTGTGGTAAAATGTGCCCATTCCTCAATACAACATATTTATCTCAGACACATATTGGTCTGATCATGATACAATTGGTATTGCACTTGAATTATGAAATACACATAAAATATATTGCAAAGTCATATTTCTATGTTTGAAAGCATATCTGTATAGCTTGTTTCCCTAAAAAAAAAAATCCAGCTTCTTAGTTTCCCGTGGTTTGTACACATACTAGACTTGTCACCACATAGTTGGTGTTGCATTTGAATTATGAAATATACATCAGGCATATTGCAGAATTATATTTGTATGCTTCAAACCATATCTGTGTATGTTGTTGCATAAAATCGAGATATCCAACTTCTTAGTTTCCCCTGGTTTGTAATTGCTTTTAGTCACAAGTCCGACCGACCACCATTCGTTTTCATACTTCACGAATTTTATGGCCTTCGGTTCCTCTGTAAATGCCATCAAACTCTAATGCCCCGTGTGCAAGGTATACATATTTCTCTCAAAACTTAGGTGATCTACAATTCGACCCGGACTCGAAGCTTGCGACTCATTTTTCCTAGCATCTGTTGATATTTCAAAGCATCTATTGATATTTTTCCCAATTCGTCTCAACAGTTAGCCAATTTTATGGCTGCGGGTTCCCCCCCAATGCATTATCGAACTCTCATGCCCATCTACAATTCGACCCCAGGCTCCTAGAACTCCCAAGCCTCACTCTTTATCGAACTCACAATTTCTATATCCATCTATATATTGACATCACGAGTCCGACAGAGCACTTACGTTTCCTTAGCCAATTTTATATTCATGGGTTCCTGGTTATGCATTATCAAACTCTCCTTCCCCATGTTCAGAGTATACATATTCCATCGAAAGCGTGGGTGATCCACGTCTATGCTCGCGGGTTCCCAGATAACGCAGTGGCATATTTCGTGTCCATCTATATATCTACATCACGAGTCTGACCGAGAACTTATGTTTCCTTAGCCAATTTTATGGCCACGGATTCAGGGCTACACCTTATTGAACTCTCATTTCCCGTGTTCTGAGTATACATCTTCCATCCAAAAATTGGGTGATCCATGTCTATGCTCACAGGTTCCCAGACATAGGAGTGGAATATTTCATGTCCATCTATATCTCTACATCACAAGTCTGACTGATCATTGTTCATTTTCATAGTTCCCTAATTTTATGGCCACAGGCTCTTATGTGAGCTTCATCCAACTCCCATTCCTTGTGTGTGTGGTGTACATCTTGTGCCCAAAATTTCAGTGATCTACAATTCGACCCAAACTCGAATACTGCGACTCATTTTTCCCAACATCTATTGATATTTCAAAGCATATGTTGATATATTTCCCTGTTCGTCTCAACAGTTAGACAATTTTATGACCGCGGGTTACCCCCCAATGCATTGATATTTCAAAGCATATGTTGATATATCTCCCTATTTGTCTCAACAATTATCCAATTTTATGACAAAGGGTTCCCCCCCAATTCATTATTGAACTCTCATGCCCCGTGTTCAGATAAAAACTTACATCCAAAACTCTAGTTATCTACAATTCGACCCCAGACTCCTCCAACTCGCAAGCCTCACTCTTTATCAAATTCACAAATTGTATATCAATCTATATATTGACATCATGAGTCCGATCAAGATATTTTGTTTCCTTAGACAATTTTATGGCCGTGGGTTTCTGGGTATGCGTTATCGAATTCTCATTCCCGGTGTTCTGAGTATACATCTTCCACCTGAAACTTGGGTGATCTACAATTCCAACATAGATTCCCAGATTCATAAGAGTACCAAAGCATATTTAGTTCTCATCCATGCCTGCCACGTTCGCCCCTTCCCAATATACATTAATTATGATTTTACTGGTGACAGTTCACAGATGTTTGAAAATATTGGCATTAATAAGAGGAAAGCTCAAGGAAATCCCTCATTAAAATGCATTTATCGAAGAATATTATGGAATCTGATTAGTTTCCTCTGTAAATCCTGAATTCGCAAAAAAAATGATGGTTGTTTTATTTTTTTTAAGACGTCATCGTAGAAGTAATTTGATATTGTGCTCGCCCACTGTCATCTACAAAGGTTCTCACATGATGTCACTCTTTAATATTGTGCACATAATTTTAGAACCTTACAGGTTTCCATGTATGAGGCTTTGCCTGCATATGAAAATGTTGCTCCACCGTTCCCATTTGAACATTGTTTTCATTTGGGCCATAGAGAACAACAATAAAATAAAATAATATAAAATTTGTTTAAGTAAGTGTCAACAAATTATCTTCTGACTTTAACTTGCTTTTGTGAAGATCCAGTTTTATTACATAGCTGTCAATGTTTTCCTTGCTTTTCAATAGTTTTTCGATTTCCCTGCCATATTTGCATGATTTCTCAGTGAAAATTGATGACTCTTTTATTATCTTTGAAATGATTTTCATTAAAAGGTGAAAAGGTTGAGGGCATATGCCATTAAAAAACATTGAACCAAGATTTACCGAAGATTGTATTATAATGTTGCAACGTATATTTTAAATACAATAAGGACCAAAGGAAGGCTTTCATCACATTATGGCTGCAACTCGACACCATGTCTGTGGAGATACTTTGAATATTTTCGAGCACAAGGACCAGTGTTTCCAGTGGTCCATATCTTATGACTACTATTCGTCCACTTCTGCCTAGATGAAATTTATATTGACATTTGAAATTGCAATGCAACATTGTATCCTCGATTTTTATTTTTTTTACTTTAACGACTTGGTCACGTGATGCACCAAGAACTATATTCCGAATCATTGGATTGTCCAGATGGGCAACCATTTCCAAATCTTCCTATCGGCTAAAGTATTTTGAAAGATGTTAACACTTCTCGACCCAACACCTACTTTCAAGGGCAATAATTTCAAGCGGTTCTTAAAGAACCATGGCAATGGACTAGACCTCTTGCCGAAGTTATTACATGACCCAGTGCCTACTGGAAGATTGGTTGTTTTCATTGATGTCAACACTAGTCATGGATTTTGGACCGCAATATTGATGAAGGTATTTGGACATGAAGAAAAATGCACATGCAGATACAACACCCATGGATGGATAGTATACATCATGTTTCTTCCGGTGGTATGTGTCACGTCACGTGGATCCTCATGGTTGAGGAGAAATGAATTTTTGAAGATGACAAAGTGAATTGTACATGTAGGCCCTGAAGATAATTACAGAAAAGAATTAGAAAATAAGAAAGTGTTAGGTCAGCCCTAATGTTAAAAGGAAGTGACATAAATGGTATAAATAAACATGATTATACATTCATTTGATACAAGTCGAATTTCAGAGGGAACAAGAAGTAAAACAAGGCCGGATTTCAAGGGAGGATGAAGTCTTTTGGTGATGCATTCTAAGGTATGTTATTTTCAGGTCATCTTACCATTGTTGCTATAACTCTTTTTCTAGAATGATTCATATGGTGAAATCACTATGGTATTGAGAAGATATATCAAGGTACCTCTGGTAAAAATTTCAACTCTTGATTCGATATAATTATGGAGATACACTATGTGGAAGATAAGGTTTGTGACCAGTCCTAAAGCTAGTCAATAAACAGGTGTTCCATGTAAAAAAATCATAACTTATTCATAAATAATCCAAATTAAGTGGGACCACTTCCATTGGAAAGAGTATGGACTTTATCTTTTTTTGTGTGAGTTTCAAAATCAGATGTTAAATATTGGGCGTGAGGCATGTTGTACAAGTTGGGTCTTCTGAATAGACCAGAATTGAATAAAGTCTACCATTCTTTCTATAACCTCCTTTTGGGGAGGATTCAAGGATTGAAAATTGGAGGTGTTTCAAAGAATACATTGAGTAATATTATCCACAGGATCAAAGTACTCCAAGAATTAAAGAATTGTAGAAATTGAAGAAGTCTCAGGAAGCATTATTAGGTTCTATGTGATGATTGGTTGATGGTGATGATTTAATGTAAAGTTTTATTATTTCTCATATATTCTTGGGTGGAAGGAAGGGGCAAGGATGGAGAGTTCAAATATCTCTTGATATTGGAGGATTGTATCTTCCTCTTGGAGGTTTATCTCTCCCTTTACATTTGGAATCTGTAGCTACCTTTGGAAGTCATTACTTCCCTTGAACAATAACTATTGATTATTTCTCATATATTGTGCATGGTGTATT
>ML777370.1:1171112-1216611 GCA_009831015.1 Picea engelmannii | reverse complement strand
CTCAATACTTCACCCCCTTTTCTTTTAAGAAGGCTTTAATTGACACCTAGGAGGGTTTTAGTTTACGCCCTAGGTTTAATTTTTGTAGGATCTTTTCTTAGGCTGGTCAAAATTTTATCTTAGAGGTGTTTTAAATTTTGGTTTAGATTTGGAGCTGGGCGACGATTCATCAGGGGAGTCGTTTTTAAGAATTTTATCAGGTGCTAAGGTCTCAGGGTCATCTAGGCTGTCTCATCATCATCCTCCAAGCGACGTGCCCTTCAGGACGCACTACGTGCTCCAAGGGTGCCACTCACCTCGGTTGCTTCTGTCGCGCGACGTGCCCTTCAAGACGCACCACGTGCTCCAAGGGTGCCACTCGCTGACTTGTAATTCTTTGCGCGACGTGCCCTTCAGGATGCACCACGTGCTNATTTCCATTTTCATTCCTCTCTTTTATTATTATTTTATTATTATTTAAACCCAAAAGATAAATGCGGATTTTTAATCTTTTCAATAGATATATATATATATTTTTTATTCCTAGCTTTATACTCCCACCCCTTAATAAATTTTTATTTCTTCTTTATCATTTAAAAGCCAAGGGTTTTGCTTATTTTAATTCCCCCATTACTTTACCCCCTTTTATTTTTAAGAACTTTAATTAACACCTAGGAGGGTTTTGGGTTTACGCCCTATGTTTATTTTTGTAGGATCTTTTCTTAGGGATGGTCAAATTTATCTTAGAGATGTTTTAATCTACGTTTGATTTGAACAGGGCGACAATTTAATTAGGGGAGGCGTTGTAAGAATTTATCAGGTGCTAAGGTCTCAGGGTCATCTAGGTTGTCTCATCGTCATCCTCAAAGCGACGTGCCCTTCAGGACGCACTAAGTGCTCCAAGGGTGCCACTCGCCTCGGTTGCTTCTGTTGCGTGACATGCCCTTCAGGACGCACCACGTGCTCCAAGGGTGCCACTCGCCGACTTGTAATTCTTTGCGCGGTGTGCCCTTCAGGATGCACCATGTGCTCCAAGGGTGCCACTCGCTGGCTTGACGGATTGGTAGAATCTATAACCCCTGGAGTCAACACTCCGCCAGGTGAGCTTGTGGGAGACTAAGGGCTCTAAGGAATAATGCCCCCTCCTTAATGCGCACCCCTTAGAATCATCGTGAGCAACTGTCGTAGTCTTCCCTCACGGCATCGTGGATCCTCTCGAACTAGGTAATCGTTAACCTACAGTTCGAGCCACAGCGGGAGTGCTAGTAGGCTGTGGCAGGGTTGTTGTCCACACCTCTCCCTCAATCTCTCTGGAACTCGTGTGTGGCCCCTTTGCTCCATATGTGAGTCTGGTCGGCAAGCTATCGTCAGCCTGCATCATCAACCATCATGTCAGATCATGTCAACAGCATATCATAAAATCAATAGTCAATCATCAAAACAAAACAATATCACCGTAAATGAAACAACTCAAATAGCCCACTCCCTGACTCAATCCGGAGTCGAAGGGAGTTCCACTGATGCCTCTACATCCTCAAGGTCCGAAACCCTACACACTCAATGAAACTGAGTCAGCAACACCTGTCTACACCAAGGTAGTAAAAACATCCTGTCATATAATTTAACGCATCATAATGAAGGAAAAAGTTTTATCATCATAAAAATCCAGATCACTTGCGAGCAAGTGTCCTCAAAGAATAAGTTTGGTAAGTGCGCCAGAGCAGGATGTTACAACACCATCATAGTAAGTTGATACTGATTACATCCTTATGTCTTCCTTCTAACAATTTTGATACTAATTACATCCTCCACCATCATAGATCTAATAATTTTCTCTTTCTTCTTGCGAGGTTTTGTTGCTTTCCATCGTCAACTTTTTTCTTTCTACAAACTTCATTCTTGTTTATATTTTCTTCATAGTCTGGGACAATACCATTCGGAGTCATTCTGGCAAAGGAATTTTTTTGTCACAGAATATGTATTGAACTACAGTTTCTTTTTGCAAATTCAAAGACAACTATTTTTAGGGGGAAATATTCTAAAATGTATTTTGTGACCCAGTTTATCTAAATATAAATATTTGGGATTGTTCTATGTTGATATTCAATGCTTGGTGTTGTTATTTGGAGTTTGTATTTCTTCGTAAAATTAACTCATATCATTGTACATGTTCCTATTCTATATTATGCATGTATTGCAACCTCCTATATTTCAAAATATTCTTCAATATACAAAATGTAAAGTCATGTTTTTTTTTCTTTGTTCCTTGTAGGTTTGAACAAAAAAATCCAAGCCCAAAACACCATTAAAATTCGAACATAGTTTACATTTGGACCACAAATAATATAGTAAGATACATTAATATGGATACATTTTATTTAAAAACTTTCGTTGTATGCATCTTGCACCCAAAACTTCCGTTGTCTACAATTCTTCCACATTTTGGAATATGGTCTACGTTTGCCCACAAATTATCTATTAGAATACATTAATATAAAATACAATTTAAATTAATGGTCCTATATCGTTACATCATGAGCCCGACTGATCACAGTTCCTTTCAACACTTAGCCAATTATCTCTCTATGGGGTCTCACCTTAGCGCTAACGAAATTTTATGCCCCATGTTTCTGTGATATACATGTTGTGCACAACATTTCGGTGATATACATTTTGCACCAAACACTTCCTTCAGTCAAAGTGGATGTTAGCGGTTGGTCAAAGTCACAATATAAAAACAAAAGCGCAAATATGAATAGGTTTGTCTGCCAACATGCCCATTGGGACATTTTCGAAAAAACGACTAAGTAACGAGAAAGATAGTAGAGAGGAAAAAATATCATGACAAGGGCTCCCGAGAAGACATAAGGCCCCGCCTGTCAAATTGCATATATATTTTTCTTCTACTGGTGAGAACTCAATGGCTCTCTTATTTTCATTAAAAACCAAAGAAACATATTCAACAACAATTTACAAGAGCCCAACTAACACCCAGGTTGGCACTATTATACATCTTGCACCCAAAACTTGTGTCATCTACAGTTCCACTCTATACATATTGCACCAAACACTTCTATGGTCTGCAATTCCTCCACATATTAGAACATTCTCTACATTTGGACCACAATTTATTTATTACGACACATTAATATAAATACAACTTTAATTAATATACTTGAACTTGAACCTGAACTTTTTCGAAATCGTCGATTGGTCCTATATTGTCACATCATGAACCCGACCGATCACAGTTCCTTTCAACACTTAGCCAATTATCTCTCTATGGGGTCACAACTTAGCGCTAATGGAATTTTATGCCGCATGTTCTGTGATATACATGTTGCACACAACATTTCCCTGATATACATTTTGCACCAAACACTTCCATCATTTACAGTTTGACGCACTATTATAGATCTTGCACCCAAAACTTATTTCATCTATAGTTCCATTGTATACATCTTACACCAAAAAATTACGTGGTCTAAAATTCCTCCGCATATTGGAACATGGTCTACATTTGGACCACAAATTATCTATTACAATACATTAATATAAATACAATTTAAATTAATGGTCATGTATCGTCACATCATGAGCTTGACCGACCCCAGTTACTTTCAACACTTAGCCAATTATCTCTCTGCAGGTTTGCACCTTAGCACTAACGAAATTTTATGCCCCATGTTTCATGATATACATGTTGCACACAACATTTTCGTGCTATACGTTTTTCACCAAACACTTCCTTCATTCAAAGTGGATGTTAGCGATCGGTCGGAGTCAAGATATAAAGGCACAAGTTCAAATGTGAATCGGTATGTCCGCCAACATGCCCATTGGCACATTTTTGGTAAAAATTACTAAGTAGCGAGAATGATAGTAGAGAGGAAAAACAATCGTGACAAGGGCTCCTAAGGAGACATAAGGCCCCGCCTGTCAAAATGTACGTATATTTGGATTTTTTTCGTGACAACTGAGTGGTTCAGTTATTTCCATTGACAACCAAAAAAACGTATTCAACAGTGATTTACAAGACCCCGACTGACTCCCGTGTTGGCGCCATTATAGATCTTACACCCAAAACTTGCGTCATCTATAGTTTTGTTGTATACATCTTGAACCAAAAACCTCCATTGTCTGCAATTCCTCCACATATTGGAACATGGTCTACAGTTCGACCATAAATTATCTATTACGATACATTAATATTTTCGTACTCTACAATTCATCACAACTTGACGCTATCAATTTCTTATGCCCCATGTTCCATGATATACATGTTTCACACCACATTTCGACCCGAGTTATAGATCCTGCCTATCCGGAAATCCATGATCTGAAAAGTTTCTAGGCATTGAATAGTTAGCGGTCGGTCAGAGTCACGATATAAAAGAACAAGCACAAATGTGAACTCTTTCGTCTGCCAACACACCTATTGGGACATTTTCAAAAAAATGACTAAGTAACGAGAAAGATAGTTGTGAGGAAAAACGGTTGTACGGGCTTCAAAATAGGGTGACGATGACTCCCAAGGAAACGCAAGGCCCCGACTGTCAAATTGTGTATATATTCTGCTTCTACTTGTGACAACTTAGTGGTTCACTTATTGACATTAAGAACCAAAAAAACATATTCAACAACGATTTATGGGAGCGCGATCGACCCCCGAATTCGCGCTATTATATATCTTGCACCCAAAACTAGCCGCATCTACAGTTCCATTGTATACATATTACACCAAAAACTTTTGTGGCCCGCAATTCCTCCACATATTGGAACATGGTCTACATTTGGACCACAAATTATCTATTACAATACATTAAAATAAATACAATTTTAATAAATATACTTAAACTTGAGCCTGATTTTTTTCGAGCTCATCCATTGGTGCTATATCGTCACATCATGAGCCCAACCAACCGCAATTCCTTTCAACACTTAACCAATTATCTCTTTGTGGGGTCGTTCCTTGGCGCTAATGAAATTTTATGCCCCATTTTCCGTGATATACATGTTGCACACAACACTTCCGTGATATACATTTTGCATCAAATACTTTCGTCATTTACATTTCAATGAGCTATTATAAATCTTGCACACAAAACTTGTGTCATCTATAGTTCCGCTGTATGCATCTTGCACTAAAAACTTCCATAGTCTAGAATTCCTCGACATATTGGAATATCATCTACATTTGGACCACAAATTATCTATTACAATACATTAATATAAATACAATTTCAACACTTAGCCAATTATCTCTCTGTGGGGTCGTGCCTTAGCGCTAATGAAATTTTATGCCCCATGTTGCATGATATACATTTTGCACCAAACACTTCCGTCATTTACAATTCGATCTCATTTTCCACAATTTACCTTGTAACCTACTTGGAAAGGACTACGCTACCACAAAACACTTGATTTTATTTAGTAGACCTATAGTTTATAGGTTTTTGTAACTTTAGTTCTTTTGTTTATCCTATTAATTTAGGATTTTCTTAATAAATTATAGGTTTTTGTAACTTCAATTTTTTTTTTTTTAAATATTAATTCAGGATTTTTTTATTAGTGACTTACCCATGTACATTTTATTTCTTATTGATTTATTTCCATAATTTTCTAAGTCTTGATGATGGAATGCTAAACCTCGACAATATATTTCAAAACACGCCTTATTTCTTACGCATTTATTTTCATAATTTTTTAAGTCTCGATGATTCTTAAAGACTCATAAAATATTTCAAAATAGAATCCAAAAATCTATACTAACAAATTAATAATTTATAAAATAATTATTTTATGTATCAAATTTTAAGTTATTTTTCATTTTTTTTATCAAAAAGATATTTATATATAATTATAATATAATTATTTCCTTTAAATTTCCCAAATATTCTTTTCCTCAAATATTCCTTAGTGGTTGAACGCATGTCCGAGCGAGGACAATAACTGAAAAATAGATCATCAAAAATAGGAAATGGTTGAAGATTCCACAAATTGACACCTGCAAAAACACATTTGTCATCATGTTAAGGTCACTTTCCCCTCATTCACTTTTACATCCTCGCAGTGCTATTACAATGTTTTGACCGGTCCGTTTTATTAATTAATATTATATATTGGTTGCATGCATGTCCGGAGAGAACAATAAGAGCTGATCATCACTATCACCTGCAAAAATCCACTTGAAAATATGTTCAAGTCTCCTTTCCCTCGTTCCCTTTTATTTCCTCACAATGCTTTAACGTTCTGATATTTAATATTACATATTAATTTTAATGCTAGCAGCAGTTTCGGCGATACAATTAAATGACATGGAAATGTGGGACGCTGGCGAGGTCGTGCAGGCACTCTGAAAATATCTAACCCAATCTCCCCATCCACATGGGGCTTTCACTATCTAGCTATGATTATTGTTTTATTGGGAGGCACTAGAGCTGATCAGGTATTATTACAAGGTCGCCGCATACGAACGTGCTATCCCCATTCGTATTTGTCACCATGCTGCATGCAGAGTTGGTATGATTTCCGTAGTAAAGTGAAGGTAATGGGTACGTTTGGGTTGATAGAAAGTTTATATAGGCTGTGCCGTGTTTTGATAACCTGCACATGGGCTCGCGCAGGCAGCTCCACAAGTTACATAGTCCGTAACCACCTTGAATAATAGATATGATCACACGCAGTCCCGCCTGCTCGCCTTCTCCGCTGACGCATTTGGCTCTTTTAGATCCTTCTGTTAATTTTAGCAGAAAAAGGCATGTGCATGTCACCGCCCTTCTGCATCCACTGCTTTTGTCTGCCACTAGGCTTACGGTATTCACATGGGCAAGGACGAGGACGGAGAAAAAGGTCGTGAAGCAGCGAACCGAATAAATACCTGGTGGCTCCTTCCTATGGTTTTTATTAGGGCAGACAACGTTTTCATTTTCTCGCTATTTGATGTAAAGGGAAAGCATTTATACATATCGCCAACCTAGTCGCTTAGCTTTCGGGAGTGCAAGATCGCGATATGCACATGTCTCTTCCAAAAGGAACCTGGGTCTTTTGGGGTATTATATTTTGGTCTTTGTTATAATTAAAATGCAAATGTTTCTTAGACAACTTTCTTTTGGATTATTGTATTTTGGGCTTTGGTATAACGAAAATGAATTAATGGCTGGTCCATTTGGGTGTTGATGAATATGTGGTGTTTTATATACATATATAGAGTTATATTTATATTTGGTAGTAGGATGGAATTTTTCTTTTATTATTGATTTTTCATAAGAGATGATATTTTATCTGAATATGTATTATTATAATGATGAGTGTTCCATATTTATAAAATATATGATGATCATTTATGAAATGATGTTCGATAATAAATATATATGGAATACTCATTATAAATAATTATTTATGATATATATTTATACCTTATATAAATATATTATTAGAATAATAATATTGTTTAATAATTAATAATAAAATTATTAATTATTAATATTGGAGAATGTTTTCCTACAAACATTAACACTCCCTCTCAGCCAGGGACACATTTTTCACCTCAAGCACCTCTAGTCCATAATGTGCCTCGATCATTCTCCTCAGTTAAATCAACGTGACCAATCTTAAGAATGTTTTAGTGATCCTTCTAACTTCCACACTCCCTCTCAGTGAGGGAGACATTCTACTTTATGTCAACATTAGCTCTAAAGATTACCTATGGGTAGCTCTCAAATGGTTTTAATATTTCACCATGACATTCATTACTTTACAATAAATATGTACCTCATCATGTGTACCTTCGGTCTCAGTGTTAGCCATTTTTCATGATGGATGAAATCCACCTACCTCATTGCTATCCCTTTTTCATGTTGGAGAACATTTAGTGCCAGCCCTTTTTACTGTTGGATGAGTTCGACCTGTCTTAGTGCCAACCCTTTTTCATGCCAAATGAGTTCCACGTGTCGTAGTGCCAGCCCTTTTTCATGCTCGATGAGTTCCACCTATCTCAATTCTAACCCTTTTTCATGTTGGATGAGTTCAACCTATCTTAGTGCCAACCCTTTTTTATGTTGGATGAGAACACTGAATGTCATCACTTTTTCATGTTGGATTAGTTCCACCTTTCTTAGTGCCAACCCTTTTTCATGTTGGATGAGAATAATTCGTAAGAGGGGCCATGCCAAGGGTCTCCCTGAAGTACTCAAACTTTTTCCTCGACATTGTCTTGATCAACATGTCCACAACCTTCTCTTCGGTAGTCATGTAGTGAGCCTCACTACTCCCTTCTCCACCATATCTTTGATATAGGGATATTTGATATGGATATGCTTTTAGCTTTAATGGAACACCGTATTGTATGATAACTTCATGCAACTCTGGTTTCCACACCAGATGTTGGTTGCCACAAGTTTGAGACCAAATAACCTAGACATCAACTAATGAAGTCACACTGCTTCTCTACATGTTGCACATGCTGCCACATATTCATCCTCAGTCACACAGTGCTACACATGAACCCTCCCTACTCAACTATGAGATCACAATCATTTGATACTGAAAAAACACATGAAAGTATTGTTTTGATCCACCTATCGAGTCATAGTCTTTATGCTCCCTTTGAAGCTTGATTCCCTTTGAGGCTATATAATCTTTGTAGTCGTATGCTCTCTCTCCATGTGCTAGCCTCCTCTTATTCTTCATTATATGGATGTGCACAACTCTATGTATGGATATTCCTGCTTCATGTTGTTTCCTGTGAGCATCAGATTGGCTCCTTCTTAGAGCTATCACCTGTGACCTGCCCAAAACAAGAAACAATTACACCAAAAAACATCTTATAGAGGAGATCAATTTATCGTGTGCAAAACTATATAAAATGACCCTTCAAATGATATGTCTTCTACTATGACCAACATATATCCATCGTATACTCACTTAGTAATTACACTTAGAGTAATTACACTTAGAAAATTTCAACTACTTAGAAACTTTGGTCTCTTCCTCGATCACTTCCAAGTGTGAGAGAGAAAAAATGTGCATTTGAAAAGTAAATTAAATTTTGTTTTTTATAAATAGTTGGAGAATACCTACAATAAATACCCAAAGAATAATTTTAAATTCCTCATATTTAGGTAATTACACATTTTTACTAGAAATTACTTCCCACCATAATTTATGGAATTCTTTCTATAATTTAGGTAGTTGTAAATATGGTGTACATAAAGACTGCAACAACCCCATAAATTTAACAGTCCCAATGCTTTACTCCACTCTCACAAATAAATAAATATGGTGATCATCCATGAAAAGATGCATCCTTTGAATAATAAATATATATGTAACAATCATTTATTTATGATATATATTTATACCTTATATAAATATATTATTACATTAATAATATTGTTTAATAATTAATAATCATATTATTAATTATTAATTTGGGTGAATGTCTTTTCAATATTGTCCAAACATCAACACCGAGTAACCTTGTTTAAACATTCTACTTTTTTATTTTTATTTTTTCCCTTCTAAATTTTGAAAAAAAATTGGAATAAGATATTTCAAAGATTTAATATACATAGATAAATTTATACATTCAGAAATATTGTTTTAGCAGTACAAAAAATTTAATTTACAAATAATAATATTTCCCTTAAGACAAGTCCCCTCAAGTGCTATTTCTAAATTACCATATTCTATGTCACATGGAATTTTGAACATAGATAACTATGTTAAGACGAGTCTCATCAACCACTATTTGTAAATTGTCCTATTCTATTCTCAAAAACGAATTGGTTAACCTTCAATATCATATTACTTTTCCCTTTCTTATCATATTCTTTCTATTTTTAATAAAGAATAATAATAAGCTTTATGTCCATTTTTAGCATTGGTTGAACCCAATGATGTTATTAGTCCCTGCCTTTAGGCCAGAGATTATAATAATCGGTTGGTATTTTTGAATACTCCCACACACAATTCAATACATTTTAACCCAAACTTTTAAAGATAATCTTCTTTCACTTTTATCGACCTATGAAATACTCATAACATTTTTTTTAAACCAATCATTGTTTTTGAGGTCTTAATTGGTCTCATATAGAGGCCATAGATGAGGCAAGAGGCTTAAAATTAGAACCGAGATGTGCAATTAAACACATTTCAGAGTGAATTAACTTATGAGGCATGTTTTGTCTCTTATGGGGCGGGTTCCTCTTCCTTTTGAGGAGGCAGGTTCCATTCCCTCTTCCAATGGGACATGGTCTAGTTATTCTTTTTAGGAGGGATCTTGTTTTGTGCAATATTCTATCACTGCAACGATTCTGCAAAATTATTCTCTACAGCTTTTGTTGCCAAGAAGATAATGAAGATCAATTGCAAATTTTTGAAAGACAATGAAAATAAATTGCAAGCCTCTTCTCCACAATTCTTGTTGTTAAGAAGACAATGAAGATGTATTGTGGGTTTTTTAAAGACAATGAAGATGTATTGCGGGTTTTTAAAAGACAATGAAGATAAATTGTAGGTTTCTGAAAGACAAACTTGAGACTACATGGTTGACTGCGAGAAGTAAGGTTCAAGCTATGGTGTCCCATTGGATGTGTTGGGCCCCAACAACTCCCCCTAAATTTTTACAAAATTTAAAGGGCCTCGATTCGAATCTTGATAATTATAATGAGCTACAGAATCAACATTTTCAAATAGTTCCATACCTTGGCTTGCTTTGAGACAAACTTAAGACATTCACTATAGTATGAGACATTCATTACAAGAGTATATGTCAAAATTTAGAAACGAGCATACAAATTTCAACTTAAACAAAGACGTTAATTTTTATCAATTGTTCACTTTCGTTTAAATTATGATTATGTGTTCTTCTTTTGCTCATTAGCAAGTTTGACTATTTTGAATAATGTGTTCAATACTTCATTATATAATATCTTGGATGGTTTCTCATTTTCATAAAATCATTTGGTGATATTAATTAATTAAATTTCTTTTTCATTTTGCATCTTATAATAATATTAAAAAATAAAAAAAGAATTATCTATGATTTGTTTGATTTTGTAAAAAACCAAAACTAATATTGTTCTCTTCTCCATTAACTTGAAGCTTCTAGAATTTTAATATCATATTTGAAAGGAAATTATAAACAATGTTTGTTTAGAACTTATAGTTAGTTTAAATTCATTTTTGATTTTATTGTTCTAGATTTTGTTTTATTCACAATTTTTAGGTTATTAATTTAGGTTTCTTTTTGTTTCACAGGTTTCTATTATCAAATATTTGATACAGAATGCCTTGATTTTATTATCCAAATACGTTCAAGATGATTGATCCATAAATAATATTGGATTGCTACAAATAATTTTATGAGCAACAACAAATAAAATTTAGAAAGGCGTTCAATTTTGCAGAACTGATTGTAGCCACACCATGAGGAATTTGAAGAAATGGTTGAAAACACAGAACCCAAATGGACCAGTTTACCTTCCATGTAGAGAGTTTCCCAAAAAAATGCATGATTTGAGAGATATTGATGTCTCTTTACGCGAAAAATTTCAAGTGACAAAAATTAATAGTGATGCCCAGACTGTTCATTCATTGTATAAATATATGAGAAAGTTCAGAGCCTCAGATCCAATAATTGGAGAGGAGGATTTTTATCCTTTCTCTTTTGTATATTATTTATTTTGTAAACTTTTTTCTTTTCAAATGGATTAACGGATGATTGCAATCTTTGAGAGAATGGACGTGTATTTTTAAGGAAGAATATGAAATTCCAGGTTGCTTAATGGCTTTTGTCGCATGTGTAAAATAGTTTTATTTTCATTATAATATCTTCATATTCTTTAATTAATTTATTATGAGTTGATTTAAATTAACTTTATTCTATTTTTATCAATACATGGTTAATTATTATCATTTATATATTAATTTTTTCAATCTTTAAGAGTCTATCATCCAAAAAAATCATTTTTGAACCACAATATGGGCATGTGATTTTGAGAAAGAATATGGGAAAACAATTTATCATTGACTTTAGACCTGTGTGATGCTTATTCCATTCCATTCTTTCATTATTGTTGTATTATGAGAATGTTATTATGGTTGATTTTAGTTTTAGCTTGTCATCATATGGTGTTTTCATATTGTTAAATGTTATATGTTGTCCATAATTTCTTATTCCATTTTTTATGTGTGATCAATCGATCATTTGATTATTGTAGAATTTATTTCTAATGTTAAATGATGGATAATATCAATACTCAGAATTGAGTTTTCTTTCGTTCTTAAATATTGATTATCTTAAGATCACATTATTTTTAATTAGTTGTCTTCCTATTATTATTAATTTACTCCAATATCAAATACTTCTTTGAATTTATTATGGAAGTGCTAGTATTGTTCTGTTATAGGTTTCCCTTTACAACAATACAGGCAGGAGCTCATACAATATACAAAGATAATACCAGTTTTGTTGATCATCTATAAGTTATTCTGTGTGTTACTTAGTTAAGTTGTTTATGAATGAAACAATGATTACATTAATTAGCTTTGACTATTTTTGTGTCATTGTTTCAATCATATTCGTTTAGTATTTATTTGTTTAATATCTTAAAAAAAAAAAAGTGTTGTTCATATTTGATTCATAAACTTTATCAAACAATCATTTTCGCAAGATTTGATGCAAACCTTGTAAAATGTATATAAACTGTTCATAATCATTTGTATATTCACATTCTTAGATAAATATTTGTAATTATTGTATTGATTGTTAGATTCTTTTCTTTAATTAGTTTATTTCATTTTTCTATCTTTATGACCCTAGATGGCTAATGGATCCATTAAACCCATTAGAATAGGTTACACCAAATGGCTTGGGTTATTTAGACAACCCGAGACCAGATCTATTCTTCCAGATGATGGCAAGTCAAATTTTCCCGTGAATACGATGGTCATTCGAAACCTTTGTTTGGTCAATGCAAGAAAGAGTGAAGTGATGCAGATGTGATAATAGAAGGTTTGTTTGTCAGTCGTCGATCCAATGATGCTCTTATAGCTTTACCTACATAGAAAGGGAAATATAAAATGTGAACTGGGAAATGCACTGCATGAACAACTATCTGATCAAGTTTTCTTTTTCCTATTGCAGGCAGCTGGAAAAGCCATCTTTGATGATTTCATACATGCTCCATTATAACTTTGTTCATGTGCTAATCAATTGAAAGTGAAGCAGATAAGGAAGAGTTGTGATCGTCCTGTGGGTAGTCTCTGTTAGGGTTTATGTTTCATGTGCACTAAAAAAGAAGATTGGTGCTACTATAGTAATGCCAAGCATATGATCAAAGGACTCTACTTAACCATATTGATGAATGAAATAATCTTAGCATGGATCTGGTGTCCTCTCCTCTTTTCCTTTTATTCGATCTCTTCTCAATACTCATCATTTTATTATCATAATAGACAATTGTCTCCTCCTCCACTGTATCGATTGGGAGTATGCATTCTACTCGTTTCAGGACTAGGATGTTAAGGGAATATTCATTACTATAATCTTTACCTTGCTTGCCAAGTAAAATAGAAGAGAGAAGAAGCATACTTCCTCCCTTGTTGTACAAAATTGATAGATTCAGAGACACGACAATGTCTTATTACAAGCGATAGTGATTCCATTCTTGTTGTTCCTATTCCATACCATAAACAGAACTGTGATTAATAGAAATTGATGATTTCTACATTATAGTTAGCTGAGCAAGTTTCTATGTTACTGAATCAGTTCAATTTCTTCCTTCAGGGGTATTAGTATATCACCCGTGAGCCTCCTATTTGAGAAATATTTTGGATCGAGGTATCATTGTCTTGCAAATGCACTTTCATAGCTCTGTAATCATGGGTTTATTTCTTACTTTCAAAAGTCGATAGAAATTGACATATGAACATGTTACATTCTATATTCTTTAACAGATGGTTGTGGTCACTATGTGGTTTTGAATTGTGGTGGTTGAAACACATTGTTGTCAACAACTATGTGCCTCCTCAGTCTGCTCGGTCTTAATGAAAACAAGGATACCTGACAAACGTGAAATCTTCATTTTTCTTTCATCCACCTTGACAATGGACGTGAAGGTTTCTCCATATGTTTTATGAAAATTTTAATTGGAAACCCTGTTGTCACAATTAAGTTAAATACAATTAAAAACCCTCTGCCACATGTTTTGTGATTCTCATGATGTGTGTTATGCATGTCACATATACCTTGAAAAAAATCATTTCGAATATAGTATGGTGGGATCCATCTGCACGCTATCCTTCATTATTATGGCCACACGATCAAATGCATGAGTCACATCCTCCTTGTAACACATTGAACTTCGTTTCCATGTGTTTGGGCTCATGCCTTAAAAACATAATGCAGGTACTTGCTTCTTTGCAACTTCCCTTGTTAGTATATTAATTGTGATGTATGTTCTTTACCCACTCACTCTCTATTATATTATCATGTGAAATTCATGTCATCAACATTTATCCCCGACATGCACTAAGTTTACTGAAAAATAAACAAATTTTGTAAAAGTCTTTGGGCCTCATTCATTATAATAATGATCACTTCACTTTAATGTTAAAGTATGAAATAAATGATTAACATATTAATATCTTGGTCATGAGGTGAGTGTGGTGAGGGGCACGGTTTGATGTTATCGTTCAAAATATCACCCAATTATTTTGATTATTATAGTTTATGATTGTTTGAAAGAATAAGCTTTGTGTCCTTTTTATTAGTTTAATTTTATAAAATATTTGATATCATTGTTAGAAATAAACTTCCAATTAAGTTAGAAGATAATGGATTTTTTGGATTGAGGGTTTTATTAATAAGCTTTTATTAAAGAGTTATTAAATAGTTTAGAAATGAAATGTTTGGTTATTATACTTTTTTTATTTGTAGATAATATAGTCATTTTAACAAGATACTTATTTGATTTTAATAATCAACTTTAGTCCCTGCGATGTAGAACAATCGATGATGGAGTGTAGTGTTAATGCACTACGTTATGTGAAGTCACGTGTTTGAAACCTTCAAATAGTCTAGTTTGTCGCATGACAGGTCGTTTTGGCATACCTGTTATTATAGTTGTAAAGTTCTAGAATTTTTATTTAGGGGAAAAATATGCTCTTCTTTGACACAGTGGTGATCCTAGTGATTTTGTATGGTTGTGAAGTTTGGGATTATATCTGATATTTCTATGTGTTTTTATGAGATTGTGATAAGATAAGAATAATTTGTATCATTTATGTAGTGTTTTACGTTTGTGTGGAGGTAATCGTTGTGTATTATGTGTTGTCTGTTGTCTTCATGTAGTGATGTCCATTATATTACATCGAGGAAAAATGATTTCTTCCACCTGCCCATCATGAGGGAGAGGGTTCAAATACCACTACAACTTCTCTACCAAATTAGAGTGAGACTAAGAGAAAATTCACTACATCCTCATTCCCATTTTGAAAAGAGGTAGACTCACTATTTGATTTGTGTGCTAGAGAAACCACTTTGAAGAAAAATATGTTGAGGTCATAGAAGATGTGGGTGTAGTAAAGATATGAATCTTCCACTGTTGGAAGAGTTGTAAGTGACAAATAATCAATGTGTGGAAGAGTACGAAAGGCAATTTAACACAATGTGTTGTTAAAATTCCAAGAAGCTATTCTGAGAATTTTTTTTGTTTGAAATAGAAAATCCATTAGTTGACTCATATATTAATGAATCAACTAAGTTAGATGGAAAAACAATTATGAATTGGAATTTTAAGATGCATACTTTGATGGAAGGATACAATTTATGGCCAATTGTATCTGGAGATGAAGAAAAACTTGCAACCTATCCCAACAATCATGATTGGGATCAAACAGAGACCAAAGTAAAGTTACTAATGAGAATTTTCGTCAAGGATAAAATTATTCCACACATTAGTTATTGTAATACATATAAAGAAACTCAGGACACACTCAAATGTTTGTATAAAACAACTAATAGAAATAGAGTATTGTTTTTAAATACCAAATTAATCTTAATTAAAATGGAGGAAACAAAAAATATCAGTAACTTTCTTTTTAGAATTGAATATGTGAAAGATAATCTTGGTGATATTCACGAGAATATTTCAAGAAAAGATATAGTAATTATAAGTTAAAATACTATGCTATAGGGTGAGTGAAAGAACTTGGTGGCTGAAAAAGTGGCAATGGAATGATTAATAACAAGCACACAAAAGATTGTGTGTGTGTTCCTAGGAATGCTCACGCATTCCTACAACTATAGGTTTGGTTTTGGCCAAACCTCCATGTGGATTGTCACGTAGTTTAATCAATAGAAGTGTGTGCATGCTCCTCGTAACACATGCACTCTCTTAAGAATACGTGCATGTACTTATTGTTGTTTTTTGTTAAACCTCCCTAGAGCTATTTTTGTGCATATTATGCACAAAATAGCGTTCGTTTTTTCTGATTGGGAAAATAATGTGAAGAGAGGAGGAATAAAGAGAGTATATTTCGACCTTCCGCCACCACCTCCACCATGTGTCCAGGTATGTTACATTTATCTTAAATTTAATCCAATTTAGTCAATATAATTTAATATATTGCTCCCAATAATCTAAATTGAAAAAAAATGCAATTTAGTATTTTAAATAAAAAATGAAACTAATTTGCATGCCATGGATGTTAAATTACAACATATACAATGCAATGGCACCCCAAGAAAATTTAAAACCCTCACAAAAAAAACAACAAGATCAAACCCCAACTCACCACCACCACAGAATGTAAACAATGAAATTGATGAGGGGTTTGTGATATTAAGAAACCTCAAGGAACAATTAAGGGAGACTAGATAACCTAGCAAATTCTCTTGGCCCATTTTTTTGGACGTCATTTTCGAGTGCATTGCAAGTTCCCAAGGGAAATTGACATCTATTTCTGACTATAAGGAAAGAATGTACAAATATTATAGCATTGGTTTGGACATTAACCAAATCAAAGAACTATGCATTTCAAAACATCAAATATTGTCTATTTTTAGGGATCCTATAAAAGGACAAGAACTACCATTGACCAAGAAATGAATATCCATTAACTGGTGCATCCATCCCCAAATTAGTCAAAACTGGATGGATAGGTGGTACACAATTTTTTATAAACCTTTTTGCAATAACATGGAGATGCCATTATATTTTTTGAGGAAATTATGGCTTTATTTTATTATCGGTAAACATGTGAACTAATTTGACATTAGTGACTTCCAGGGGGTAGGTCGAGGGTTTGCACAGGACTAAGAGCATGCCAAGTGTGAGCCCAATTTAGGTCCCCATCCTCCTAGGTGAAGGCCTGACCCCCCTACCTGACATCCTCCTATTGCAGATAACTTGCAATAACTACAACTAGCCATCTTCTCATTGAAGTACAAGTACATAGTATCTTTGTTGCACTATCTCCACCAGAGGTGCATGCGAGTGACATTGATAGGGGCTTTGGAGCATCATCATGCACATGAGAGTATAGTGAGGAGAGAGCACATGGACATAGTATCCATCCATGTGAACCTCACAGATGCTCCAGTTGTGAGCATACATGTTATTGGCCTATAGAGCCCATTGGACAACATAACTTCCTGGAGGAGTTTATCCTAACAATTTTTTTTGTGTTCATTGTTATATATTTATTTTGTATTTTGTGTATTTATATAGATATTTTATTGTATGTTTTTTTGCAGTTGTTGAGTCTCAGTAGAAGACCCTCTATGGCTATGGATGTATTATTTCCTAGACCCACCACCGATGTAACAATAGAGAAAGCATGTTCATTAGGTGCACCATACACATATATATGTATCACATTTGATAGATTCAACATAATCATTTCTTTATTTTATGACATCCTCATATTTTATATGTTCTCTTTTTTTTTATAGGATTTGGCACCAAGCGATGCTAGGGATTTTCCATATGGGATGGATAAGTCATCAACATCACAGATATCATCTGTAAAGTTAAATAACATATAATTCTCAAAATGTTTGTGTTTATGTTTTTGAATTTTAGTATATGGTCCTAATATTTCAATTTTATTCATATTTATTTAGGGCAGCGATATATTTTCTAGGTATATTAGTATTTCACCCCCTGGGAACCTTGACGTTGCTTCTGGATTTCCTTTCTCCTAGAATTACTTGTATAAATTATGAGGGTCCATCACAACCCACCTGTCTACCACCCACCCCCACCACAACTTTCATCCCCATCGACAGAGACTTCCATAGTAGAGGTTTTCATGAAGCACGTTGTGCAACCTACTGCTCCATCTATTGGTGAATATCCATCGATTCCTAATATATTCACAGTGATATAATGCATTGATGATAATTTTGCACATTTCATGAAATTTTTTTTATGCATATTTGTTTAACATTCTTGACTTGATCCTTGTAACTGATGCATGGTGAAATTGGAAAGAGATTGGGGTTGCAGATGAGTGTAACACCCTCATGATTGACAATTTCATATTCTATGAGTTGTCTTGGGTTAAATTACAAAGTATCAATTTTTATGTCTATTAATTCATTCATGAAAATAACTTATAACATTGTTTATTGTTTGTGCATTTTCTAGAGCGTCAAAGCATGCCCAATCCTGGAATTTCTAAAGTTTCATCCTTGAGAAGCACCACTGGTATCCATATCATGATATGCATACCATGGTATTGAAATCGTGTGCATACCATTGCATACCATTGCATACCATTGGTATGCATACCATGGTATTGCAATGGTATTCATACCATGGCATACCATTGGTATGCATACCATGGTATTGTAATGGTATGCATACCATCGTATCACAATGTTATTCTCAAGTATGGCATACCATTGCATACCATGGTATTTCAATGGTATGCATACCATGGTATTCTAATGGTATGCATACCATGGTATCAGAATGGTATGCATACCACTACATACTAGTCACAATGGTATTCATACCATGGCATCCCATGGTATCAGAATGGTATTCTCAAGTATGGAATACCATTGGTATCCATACCATTGCATACCATGGTATTACAATGGTATGCATACCATGGTATCAGAATGGTATGCATACCATTGCATACTAATCATTGCATAACATTGGTATGAAAACCATTTATAGGTTATCTTTAGAGTTTTAGTGGTAGTTGTATTAGGTATTCTCAAGTATGGCACACCATTGGTATGCATACCATTGCATCCATTTATAGGTTACTTTTATGGTTTTAGTGTTAGTTGTCTTATGGATTGTCAAGTATGGAATACCATTGGTATGCATACCATTTCATACCATTTATAGGTTATTTTTAGGTTTTTAGTTGTGTTCTACAGTTTTATTGGTAGTTGTCTTAGGGATTCTCAAGTATGCATACCATTGCATACCATTGGTATGATTTACCATTGGTATGCATACCATTGTTATGCACATCATTTGTAGGTTATTTTTAGGTTTTTAGTTGTCTTAAGGTTTTAGTGGGTTGTCTTAGTGATTCTCAAGTATGGCATACCATTTGTATGCATACCATTGCATACCAATGGTATGAATTCCATTTTATGAATACCATTAGTAATCATACCATTTATAACTTATTTTTAGGGTTTTAGTTGTCTTCTAGAGTTTTAGTGGTAGATGTCTTATGGATTCTCAAGTATGCATACCATTGATTTCCATTGGTATGCATACCATGGTATTTCAATGGTATGCATACCATTCCTTTCCATTTCTACGCATACCATGGTATTTAAATGGTATGCATACCATGGTATTGTGATGGTATCCATATGGTTGGTATTCATACCATGGTATCGCAATGGTATGAATACCATTGAATAACATTGATATGCATACCATTTATAGGTTATTTTTAGGGTTTTAGTTATGTTTTGTTTTTACTGGTAGTTATCTTATGGATTCTCAAGTATGTATACCATGGTATTGCAATGGTTTCCATACCATGGTATGCATATCATTGCATACCATTGTTACATATACCATTGCATACCATTTATAGGCTATTTTTAGGGTTTTGGTTGTCTTCTAGTGTTTTAGTGGCAGTTGTCTTAGGGATTCTCATGTATGCATATCATTTATAAGTTATTTTTAAGGTTTTAGTTGTCTTAGGGTTTTAGTGGTAGCTGTCTTACAGATTCTCAGGTATGGCATACCATTGGTATGCATACCATTGTGTACCATTAGTATGCATACCATTTATTGGTCATTTTTAGGGTTTTAGTTGTCTTCTAGGGTTTTAGTGGTAGTTTTCATAGGGATTCTCAAGTATGCATACCATTGGTATTTAAATGGTATCCATACCATGGTATTTCAATGTTATGCACACGAGTTGTATCCATAAAATGGTACTGCAATCGTATGCATACCATTGGATACCATGGTATTGCAATCGTATGCATACCATTGGATACCATAGTATTGCAATGGTATCCATACAATGGTATTACAATGGTATGCATACCAATTGTATGCAAGTATGCATACCATGGTATTGCAATTGTATGCATACCATTGCATACCATTGGTATGCAATGGTATGCAATGACAATACCATTTCTTATTCATATCAATGGTATGCATAGGAATTGATATTTCTTTTGCATACCATTGCATGGTGTTGAAATGGTATTCAGAGGAAATGGTATTGTCGTTGCATATGATGAAAATGGTATTGAAATTGTATGCAATTCTATCCAGAGGAAATACCACTTCCTGTGCATACCATTTCATACAATTTCAATACCATGCAATGGTATGAAATGGTAACCTGGAAATGGTATTTCAATGGTATGGAATGGTATGCATAGGAAATGGTATTCACTTTTCATAGCATTGCAATAACGTTTCCATTGTATGCAATGGAAATACCATTGCCTATGCATACCATTGCATACCATACCATTTATAGGTAATTTTTAGGGTTTTAGTTGTCTTCTAGAGTTTTATTGGTAGTTTTCTTAGGGATTCTCAAGTATGCATACCATTGGTATTTCAATGGTATCCATACCAAAGTATTGAAATAGTATGCACACCAATTGTATGCATACCATGGTATTAAAATCATAAACATACTATTGGATACCATTTCATACCATTGTATCGCAATGGTATGCATACCATTTCATACCATTGTATTGCAATGATATGCATACCATTGCATACCATTGGTATCGAATGGTATGGAATGACAATACCATTTCCTATGCATATAAATGGTATGCATAGGAACTGGTATTTCCTTTGCATTGGTATCCAATGGTATGGAATGACAATACCATTTCCTATGCATATAAATGGTATGCATAGGAACTGGTATTTCCTTTGCATACCATTACATACAATTGCATGTTGCTAAAATGGTATGCATAGGAAATGGTGTTGTTGTTGCATACACAGTGTTCTTGAAAATCGACCTCCTCTTCAAAGATTGCACTATGCCTAATTGACAAAAATCCCAGTGACGGATATACTTAAAGATATGATTTTATGGTCGAAAACATTATAGTAGAGGAACACCCCTAGGTGGAACCTGGTGCTATAGATCCAATGGAACCAAGAATTCTCCCATCTGAGTCCTAGTTTGAGTTTTATCATGATTTTTGACTTGCCTCTTCAATCCATTTAGGGACATGTGGCCAATTTGGTATGGGGACATAAAATTGAAACTGAGAGGAAACAAAGTGTCGTAAGCTCCCACAAGTCTATTTGGACAAGAGCCACACAACTACACTACCCACAAATTCTCGACATGGTGTTCTTGAAAATTGACCTCCTCTTCAAAAATTGCACTATGCCTCATTGAGAAAAACATTCGATTTCTCATGCAAATATTTTTATACAAGAAATATGGGATAACAAGTTGTAGAATTACATGCTAAATTAATCATTTGATTTCAATTTTTAACTATGAATGTTTTGATGGAATTACAATTGAATGCAAGGCAAGGTATTCCAAGTGAACGCAAGGCATGTCAAATGAAGGCATGGCATGGAAAGACAAGAGATGGAAAGTGAAGGCAAGGCAAGGCATGACATGGAAAGGAAGGGCATGGTATGGAAAGGAATAGCATGGAAAATGAAAGGATTGGAAAGTGAATGCAATGCAAGGCATAGAATGACATAGAAAGACATGGGATGGCAAGGAATGTTATGGAAAGGCATGGTATTGAAAGAAAATAAATCGCAAGTGAAGGAAAGGAAATGAATGGAAATGAATGGCATGGAAAGGAGTGGAATGGTATGGAAAGGCATGGAAATGAGTGGAATGGTTTGAAAAGGCATGGCATGGAAAAGTAAAGGCATGGAAAGTGAATGCAAGGTAAGGCATGGAATTGAATGGCATGGTATGACATTTAAAGGAATGGGATGGAAAGGCATGGTATGGAAAGGTATGGTATGGAAAGACAAGATATGGCAAGTGAAGGCAAGGAAAGACATGGCAAACCATGGCATTTCAAGGCATGCCATACCATACCATATCATACCAATTCCATACCATACCATACCAATACCAATGCATACCTTACCATACCATACCATTCCATACCATACCAATGCCAATGCCAATGCACACCATACCATACCATACCAATTATGGTACCAACACATACCATACCAAGACAAGAAAATATGTACAATACAATACCATACCATACCATTTTCATAACATACCGTACCATACCATACCATTTCCAATGCATACCATACCAAAACAAGGCAATGAAAATGCATACCATACCATACAAGGAAATGGAAAGGAAATGCATACCATTGTCAATGCATACCAATGGTAATGCCAATGCCAATGCACATCATGCCAATGGAAATGCATACTAATGACAATATCACTGCATACCAATGGTATGCATACCATTGTGAAACCATGGTATGCAATGGTATGTAATGCTATGGAAAGGCAATACCATTTACTATGCATACCATTGCGATGCCATGCTATGCAATGGTATGCATACCATTGCATTACCATGGTATGTATACAAAACTATGAAAACTACCACTAAAACCCTAAGAAAACTAAAACAATTGTATGAATACCATGATATACATATCAATGGTATGTAATGTTATCCATACAAATGGTATGGATAGAAATGGTATGCAATGGTATGCATACAATGGTATGCAATGGTATGCATACCATTGTATGAATTTTATGCATATGCAATGGTATTTCCTTTGCATACCATTGTATGCATACAAATGGTATGGCATGCAATGATATGCATACAAATGGTATGCAATGGTATGCATAGGTAATGGTATTTTCATTGCAAACGATGGAAATGGTATTGCAATGGTATGCAAAGAAAATATCATTGCATATCCACACCATTTCAATGATATTCCATGGTATGCATAGAAAAATGTGTTTCCTTTACATTCCATTTCATTCAATTGCAAAACCATTTCCATTGTATGCTACAATAATACCATTTTCTATGCATACCATTGCAATACCATGGAATGCTACATAATTACATGCCAAGGACATCCCATTTCCTATGCATTCCAATGGAATGCATAGGCATTGGTATTTCCTTCGCATACCATTGCATACCATGCATTGGTATGCAATGGTACGCAAAGGCAATACCAATGCTTATTCATGCCATTGGTATACATAGGAAATACTATTGTCGTTGCATACCATTGGATATCTATGGTATGAAATGGTATGCATACCATTGCGATACCATGGTATGCAATGGTATCCATACCATCGGAATACCATTGTATGCATACAAAACTAAGAAAACTACCACTAAAACCCTAAGACAAATAAAACCCTTGTATGCATACCATGGTATACATGCCAATGTTATGAAATGGTATGCATACCATCGGTATATAATGGTATGCATACCAATGGTATGTAATGGTATGCATAACAATTATCTCCATACCATGGTTTTCATACCAATGGTATGGTATGCAATGGAATGCATAGGAAATGGTATTTCCATTGGATACGATGGAAATGGTATTGCAATGATATGAAGTTGTGTCTAAAGGGAATAAAATTTCCTATGCATACCATTTCATACCATTGCAATACCATTTCCATCGTACCATTGCATACCATTGCATGGTATTTCAATTGTATGAAATGGTATGCATAAGCAATGGTATTTATTTTTCATAGCATTGCATACCATTTCAATACCATTACCATCATATGCAATGAAAATACCATTGCATATGCATATTGTTTCAATACCATGCAATGGTATGCAATGGTATGCAAAGGAAATACCATTGCATATGCATAAAATTCATACTATTGCAATACCATGCAATGGTATGAAATGGTAGGATGGAAATGGAATTGCAATGGTACGAAATGGTATGAATAGGCAATGGTATTCCCTTTTCATACAATTTCATACCATTGTGATACCATTTCCATCGTATCTAATATAAATACCATTGCCTATGGATAGCATTTGCATACCATACCATTGGCATGCAAACCATGGTATGGAGATAATTGGTATGCATACCATTGCATACCATTGACATGTATACCATGGTATGCATACAAGGGTTTTATTTGTCTTAGGGTTTTAGTGGTAGTTTTCTTAGTTTTGTATGCATACAATGGTATTGTGAAGGTATGCATATCATTGCTATCCATACCATTTGTATGCATAGCATTGCATACCATTGGTATGTATACCATGGCATGCATAAAAGGGTTTTAGTTGTCTTAGGGTTTTAGTGGTAGTTTTCTTAGTTTTGCATGCATATGATGTTAATGCAATAATATGAATACCATTTCATAGCAGAGTATCACAATGGTCTGAATACCATTGCATACCATGGTATCACAATGGTATGAAATGTAAATACCATTGCGTATGCATACCAATGGTATGCATAGGCATTGGTATTTACATTTCATACCATTGTGATACCATGCTATGCAATGGTATTTACCTTTGCATACCATTGAAATACCATGCAATGGTATGCAAAGGAAATACCAGTCCCTATGCATACCATTGGTATGCATAGGAAATGGTATTTCCTTTTCATAACATTACATACTATTACATGTCATGTTATCACAATGGTATGCATAACATTGTTATGAATTGGTACTGTCATTAGTATGCATTGCCATTGACATGGTGTGAATTGGCATTGATGTTGGTATTGGCCTAATATTCAGTGGCATTGGCATTTAAATTAACATGCATTGGTATTGGAATTACCATTGGTATGAATTGACAATGGTATGCACTGCCTTTCCATTTCCTTGTATGGTATGGTATGAATTTACATTACATTTATTTTGTATGGTATTGATTGGAAATGGTATTGTATGGTATCGTATGGAAATGGTATGGTATGGCATGGTATTGTATAGTATGCATTGGAAATGGTATGGTATGGTATGGTATGGTATGGTATGTTGTGCCTTTCCTTGGTATGGTATTCATTCGTATGGTATGGTATGCATTGGAACTTGCATTGGTATGGTATGGTATAGTATTGATGCAGTGCCCCCACCTCAGAGGGGTCTTCCGACCTTGCGGTCGATGGATCTTTGAATTTTTTTGATTTGGAGTAGCTCTTTGGATCCCTGGTGGAACCCTCATGACCTAAATCCACATGTCCCCACGAAACTTCACCCATTCTAACTAGCACTAGGCATAAGACTTCCTCATGCGATCATCGTCTATGACCAAGTGTTGATCCAAAAGGCACTTCATGACTTCAGTTTTCTCATGTTTTGATATGATTCACTCTTGACTCTCCCTATTCCAAAATATGAAATAAGATCCTAGCAAGTGCTAGCTCCTCCCCTTGGCTTTCGTCTATGTGACCTCCATATAGAACCTGGGGCTCAATTTCTAATCATTTCAGGACTTCACGTTTAATGAATTTGGGATATATATCACCTCCTTTCTCCCAATTTTCGATTCTCAAAATCTTCTCGCATTATATCAACGTTCCATGACCCTCCACAATCCAACGAATCAGATCTCCTCTTTATGTTTCGGGACTTTTCATTTCACGAAGTTGGGAGATGACTCACCTCCTTTCTACCGATTTCTGATTCGGTGAATTCTTCGGGACTACATCTATGGTCCACATTCCTCTCATGATCAATGACTATGATCACTTTCGCAAACTCAGACTTCACGAGTTCTCTCTTCTCTTGATTATGTTTCTCCTATGTCTGACTTCCCGATTTGTGAATCAGTGAAGCGCTGATCTTTCATCACATGTCTTGCCTCAATGGATGGTCATGATTACCTCATAATTTTGGACTTCGTGAATTTTCACTCTTCTGCTTGCAAATCTTCTAAAGTTCGCTTCCTTGATTTTTCATATATGCTTCCACCTATCCCCTAGACGATGGACGATTACGACAACCTTTTGAACTTTGGGACTTCATAAGTTTGTTTCTCCTATGAAATTGAAAGAGTTTAATCCTTGTGCACTTACCTCTAGATCCAATGACTATTGGTCCTTCACCCCCAAAACCAATCGACAAGATATGTTCCTCTCCTGTGCACTCGTTCCTCCCATCTAGACTCTGATACAATGGTCCAGATTATTCACAGTGCTTTATCCAACAACCACTATTTCTCCTCCACCTGAGCTTACACTTTCTTCTGACTTTGAATAATTTATAAGTGTCAAAGGTTGCATCCTTTGATCTTTCTCCTACGAACCCAACTACCTTGTGTCTCGTCTGTGCTTCTAAAAATGTTGTCCCTCCTGAGATTTTCCTCTCTCGAATATCCAATGGTATCGGGCCTTCTACGTCCTTCAAAGGAATTTCTAGTGCCCTCCTGACACATTCTAGAGTCAACTTCCTATAATTTCAAACTTGAAACCAGTTCACCACTACGTGTGCTCCTTGTGCTTTGACTAGCCTTCCGATAGGTGTCTTTCAACACTTTGTGTGAGTGTTGGCCTGGTGCACTCATTGTACAGGTCTTCCTCCAGAGTATTCAACAACTCTGTATCACATTCATCTTCAACTTATTGGACCTCAAATATATCTGTCAGTTTTTCTCCTCGAAAGGATATAAGTCCCCTCTTGGCAACTTCTCACTCAAAGCACACCTTGATGAGCATTTTCTACAGAGTATTCAATGAATTTGTAAGTTACTTCTCCTTGAAACTTCTATTCTCTTTGAACTTGAACTAGAGTTCCTTTTTGCACCCCTTGCACCTAGTCAATGCCCTCCTAAAAGAGCTCTGCAAAATCCTCACCAATTCTATTCTCTCCTTTGTTCCTTCTCTACACAATCTTCCCTCTAGAGTATTCAGTAACTATGAGGATCCTTGTATTTTTGAATCATTCTGGTGTGCCCTCCTAGCGCGTTCTTATATGACATAAAGAGTTTATATGTTCACTCCTTGCGTTGGATACAAAGTTTCCAATGCTCTGTTGTGCACTCCTTGCACAGCCTAAAGAACCTAAAAACAGTTTTAGCAAACTCAAAAATAAATAATTCTATATATCCCTACAAATGAAATCTATCCCAAGAATCTACAATATACATTCATATAAACACATAGGTGACATTCATTCATAAACATATAAACACATAAAGAATCATATGCATGAAAAACTTCTCTTTTTTCCCTAACATGAATGTTCGATTACAATATGTGCAGGCTAGACTATAACAGAGTCTCAACTCTCTCAAACCAAATTATTCTACCTACTATTCAATAACAATACTCCTCCAACCAGCTCATTTGGGCATGCCATGCAGCTACGTATATGATAAGGTTCCTAGGGTTCCCTTCGACTACCTCTCCTATCAAAGTAACAAATAACAACTACTCTAACTCCGTTACATTCAATATTGAGAGTGAAACTCCTAGACCTCTCGCAATCACTCAGTTTCTAAGAATTTCACCCTTCTTCAATCATCCATTCAAAATGGATCTACAAAAAAACACCATCTTTTAGATTCCAATTAATTTAAAAAGGTGTGCTATGGGGTTGAGTTTTCCCTCCACGTGGGCATTCCTGACGATGATTCTTCATCAGGTATGCATTGGTATGGTATGCATTGGCATTGGTATGGTATGGAATGATATGGTATGGTAAGGTATGCATTGGCATTGGTATGGTATGGTATGGTATGGTATGGAATTGGTATGGAACTAGTATAGTATGGTATGGTATGCATTGACATTGGTATGGTATGGTATGGTATGCTATGCTATGCCTTCATATGCCATGCCTTTCCATGCCTTCCCTTTCCTTCACTTTCCATATCTTGTCTTTCCATACCATACCTTTCCTTACCATTCCTTTCCATCCCAATCCTTTCCATGTCATGCCATGCCATGCCTTTCCTTGCATTCACTTTCCATGCCTTTCCTTTTCCATTCCATGCCTTTCCATACCATGCCACTCCTTTCCATTCCATGCCTTGCCGTTAATTTCCTTCCCTTCACTTTCCATGTCTTGTATTTCCATACCATGCCTTGTCATCCCATGTTTTTCCATGTAATTTCATGCCATGCCATTCCATGCCTTGCCTTGCATTAACTTTCCAATAATTTTAATTTCCATGCCATTCCTTTCCATACCATGCCATTCCTTTCCATGCCATGCCTTTCCTTGCCTTCACTTGCCATGTCTTGTCTTTCCATGTCATGCCTTCACTTTCCATGCCTTGCCTTCACTTGGCATACCTTTCCTTGCATTCAATTGTCATGCAATCAAATGATTCATACTTAAAAATTAAAAGAAAATGATTAATTGAGCATGTAATTCTACAACTTGTTATCCCATATTTCTTGTATACAAATACTTGCATTATAAATCCAATGTTTTGGTCAATGAGGCATAGTGAAATTTTTGAAGAGGAGGTTTATTTTCAAGAAGACTGTTTAGAGAATTTGTGGGTACTGTATTCGCGTGGTCATTTTTCAAATAGAGTTGTGGGACCTTAAGGAACTTCGTTATGCCACTTAGTTTGAATTTTATTCCACCATACCAAATTGGCCACATGTACCTGAATGGGTTGAAGAGGAAAGATGAAACTCATGATAAAACTCAAACTAGGACTAAGATAGGAGAACCATAAGTTCCATTGGATATGTAGCATTGGTTTTCAACTAGGTGGGTCCCTCCGCTATCATTTTTTCGATCATAAAACTATATCTTGGAGTATATCCGGCACTAGGATTTTGGTCAATGAGGCATAGTGCAATTTTTGAAGACGAGGTCGATTTTCAAGAACACTGTGTCGGTATTTTGTTGGTACTGTATTCATGTGGTCCTTGGCTAGATAGACTTGTGGGAGCTTACAAAACTCTTTTATACCTCTCCTCTTGAATTTTATTCCCCTAGACCAAATTGGCCACATGTCCTTGAATGGATTGAAGAGGTGAGTTGCAACTTGCGATAAAACTCAAAATGAGACTCAGATGGGAGAACCATTAGTTGCATTGGATCTAAAGCACCAGTTTTCAGCTAGTGGGGCCCCTTTTCTATCATTTTGTCCACCGAAAAATAGTATCTTGGAGTATCTACGACACTAGGGTTTGGTCAATGAGGCATAGTGCAATTTTGTAAGACGAGGTCGATTTGCAAGAATACCATGTCGGGAATTTGTAGGTATTGTAGTTGCATGGTCCTTGGCCAAATAGACTTGTGGGAGATTACATAACTCTATTATTCTGATCAATTTTCAAGGAAAGGAAAGGAAAGGAAAGTGAAGGCAAGGAAAGGAAAGGAAATTTAAGGCAAGCTAAGGCAAGAAAAGTGAAGGCAAGGAAAGGAAAGGCAAGGAAAGGAAAGGAAAGGAAAGTGAAGGAAAGGAAAGGAAAGGAAAGTAAAGTTTTTAAGGTGGTATACAACTTTAACTGATTTATAATCTTGAAATACATAACCACCTTTATTTTGTGTTCTTTCATCTTGTGTGAGATATTCTCCTTTAATAACCATTGACCCTGTCGAATATTCAATTCCTTCAGAGTCTATTATTGATCGCATGAGGGTGTATGTTCCCTATAAGCATCATGCCAACCAATAATTAGTGCCCCATTCATTATCTCTTGGGGAAAAAACCGTGTATATTTTCCCTACAAAAAATGGAGTCACAAAATGTGAGTCCACCAAATGATCAAAGAATAACACATTCATTCTAGTGATTCAAAATTTAATAGAAGGATTCAACAAACCTAGAAGTACAAGATATGAGACATTATGATAATCTAACGAAATACGTGATTGGTCCTTCTCCAATTCATATAATTCCATAGTTATACATTGGCCAATGGCAAGTTATAAGCAATCCCATCTATCGGCCCAGTATGTCAATTCACAATCATCCCATTGATTACTACTACATGGACCAGAAAAGAAAGAGAGTTTTCTCATCCATATTTCAACTATCACATTCTCTGATGTTTTAACTAAATGGAATCCACGAGTTCCATAGATTATTTTGCATTCATACCACTATGATTGATCTACAATGAAAACATCCTAAATATATCTATGTACATTTCCTTTCTTGTGTGGTTGTTATTAAAGGGTTTTTGTTCCCTCTCCCATTACTGAAGAACTCCATTCAACAATGGATTTTGCATCTAGAATGAGGGAAGTAGTAGTGAACTTCATTTCCTTCCTATGTAATTCTGTTTGTATGCATGCACCTACTCCATCATGCTCCCCTTTCTTGTGCCCAGACTCAAAATAGTTCCAAATGTGTGGTACCTTTAGTTTTTTGTGCAACATACACAACCATTCAAATCCATGAGAAATGTTTATCAGACCTGCACAACCATATGACCAAATCCAATGTTGATCCATATATATGTTATTCTCCTTAAGAAGATTGTAGAACAAATAAAAACAATGATGTACATTGGCTAATTCATGGCGTCAATCATCACTTACGTAGAAGTGACACCCTTTCAATATAACTTTGTTTTGTTCATTACTATCCAGTCCATTCTTGTATACGATATGTACCATTAGGTTGACCTACTCTGAGTGATAATATTGTCTCTGAATCTCATATCACGATTGAAGGGTGTAGTTCTTAGCAAAATCAACCACAGATAATACAGTACCAATAGGAAATGTATCTTTTCATATTCTAAAATGCTCATCCTATCATCGACCCACATGGAGATGCTGAACATAATGTCATGTATTTTCAACGAAGTCCTTCATGAAGTCACAAAATCGTACTTGGGAAGTAACCAATTGTATCTTTTTTCTTTCCTCTCCTCCATCAATATCATATGTCACATATTTAAATATTTGCAAGGCAACCTCCTTCCTTCCCAATTCATACTCATCACTTACATTGATGCACTTGATTAGTAATTTCATTCCACCGCACCTTGGGCATATCCCATCTAAGCATGCATTCTGACAAAATGTAAAACCCTCTAGCCTTGTACACAATATGTTGTGAATAAAGTCTCTAGATGACGATGGGGGAAATATAACTGGGAATTATTGAAAAATGGTGTTGCACAAAACACGAAAAATATATATGTATATGTGTTATAATAATAACCATACTCAATTTCATTTCTAAAACAAAACGTGTTAAAAATTGTGTTTATTCGAACATACCAAGGCTTGCATTTCTGGAAAGATACTTGTCCTCACTTAAGTGCACTATGTACTGTTATGAATCTCTCACAAAATTATGTCTATGTAATGTCAATATAGTTTTTAATATGGGGTTCATGGTCCCTATATCCGCTTCTCAATTTTATTACATATTTTTGGTTGGAAGAGGGCCTTGTGTTATCATGCCAGAAATCCTGAACTATTCCCTTAACCACTCCAATTAACTTCATGTCAGAATGAGGTAGCCTTCCATTGAAGGCCTACACATATGTTGGGGCACCTGTTTCAATTTTATCTTGTCTATGATAATACTTTCTAAGTGTTTTGTAATTGCATTTCAAGAGGTGAGAGGTTTGTTGTAGCAAACAGTGTTTTCTTGTAATCTTGCTAACAATTGACTGGGACAAGACACATCATGCTCCATTGTGGTCTTTATAATGATACTTCTTACCAATTATTACACTTTTGACTATTTTAATGCCTAAAATTATCCTAACAACAGTCAAACTTATAGAATTTAACAAAAATAAAAATAATTAACAATTAGTAGCATCGGATTTTGGTTCAAAATATTCTTGAATGATTTTATAAGAGTGATAAAAAATAGTACGCGTAGGTATCTTATATTCAAGTGATGATAGACCAATTTCATCCAACTGAATGCATTTAGTATTTATTTTTTGTGTAGTGCTCATTCTAGGTAGGTACGATGAACCCCTATTCTTGGAATCTTTACCTCCCTGTTGTAAAGTTAACAATGTTGTAGTTATTTCCCCTTCAATCACTGGTGGATCAACTGTGGGAGGAGAGTGCACATTTGACTGTCCAACAAGAGATTTCAGTAGGACCTTCTTCACTGCAATGTTTTACACCAATTTATTCTCTAATTTCATCCATTGTATAATCAACTCGAAGCAAATCCTCCATCATCTATTCATCCACAAAAAGTTGTGTTGATGAGATATTGTTTGTATTTCTCTCTAATGAACTATTTCTCTTTGATTTTGGATATGGAGAAGAAACATTAGCAACATCTATTGCACTAGAAATTGGATTTCCCTCATGTGAAAGCCTACGCTTTGACATACACAACTTTTATTTTTCTCTTTATTATTCCAGCTTTTCGATGAATTTTTTTTTTCAAGGACTTTCTTTCTCGAGTTCGGTGGTTCCCCACATTTAAATATAAGAATTGGATTCCAAACACCCACCAAAATGTTTTCTTTGTATTATGTAATTAGGAACAACCAAGTGGAGAAATTTCTTTTTGTATTACAAAATAAGACACATCTAAGAATTTGAATTCCAATTGCACATAGACAAATTTGTCTTCCAATTCCAAGAAGACACAAGAATATACAAGCAACAATTCCAATTACACTTGGACAAATTTGTCTTCGAATTTGAAGAAGACACAATTACATACAAACAACAATTCCAATTTCACTTGACAATATTCTCTTCCAAATTTTCCTCCAATGGTTTGGAAATAGGAAAAAAGTATTTATCAATCTAACAAGAACACTAAAAAAGTAAAACCCTTATGTGAAAGATTATTTTGTCTAAAGCTATTGTTTTTTTTCTCGACCATGAGATAGATGAGGTGGGTTATTCTTGGTAAAAAAATAAATCCTAGTAGGAATGCACACATGTTCCTAGAACACATGCACACTAAATCATGTGTGTGTCCTAAGAACACGTGCACATTCCTGGTGATCATAAACGACCAACTCAGTCAATTCAAAGAAGCATGTCTACACTCTTAATGAAATAAACATATCATTTAATATCCAACTATATTGGATAGAGAGCCAATATTAGGGCTTAGCATACCCCTCCCCTTGAGACAAGTCTTGTCCACAACGCTTGAGTAACTCTGGATGCTTATGTATAAAAGACTCATCTTTGGAAGTGGATTCTTCAGCTGCTAGTTTCCTCCATTTAATAAGATACTCTGAAATGGATCGATTCCTTAGCTAGAGAATTCTTGTGCCAGTGATGGCTTTAGGCTCCAAGATGATTTTTCCTTCTTCGTAAAGTTCTGGAAATATAGTTTGAAATGGGATCGTGTCGCCTATAACCTTCTTTAAGTACAAAACATGAAAAACTGGGTGTACTCATGGAGATGCAGACAACTCCAATTTGTATGCCATAGTACCATTATTTTGCAACACCTTATAAGGGCATAGTACTCTGGTGATAATTTATTATCCTTCTTGGCTTTCTTGAGGGACATTTGTTTGTATGGTTGTAGTCTTAAAAACACCCAATCCCCTACTTCAAAACTTCTTTCACTATGATGTTTATCTTCTTGTTGTTTCATGTGATTATGTGCCATGGTCAGGTTGTCCTTTAAGATTTGGAGAACTTGTTGTTGATTCTCGATGTGATATTCCACTGTTTGAACCTTAGATTTTTCTTTTAGAGAAGAAGTGATGGAAGGAGGGTGGTATCCATAGAGTGCCATAAATGGTGTCATTTTTGTTGCAGTATGAAAGGAAGTGTTATACCACCATTCTGCCAAGGGTAACCATTTGAACCATTGTGTTTGTTTATCAGAGACAAAGAAATGAAGATAGCCTTCCAAACATGTGTTCACTATCTCAATTTGTCCATCAGATTGAGGATGATAGGATGATCTATGAGCCAATTGAGTACCCAAACAAGAAAATAATTATGTCCAAAAATGTCCAGTGAAGATGGGATCTCTGTCACTTACAATAATCTTTCGGCTACCATGTAGCTTTTGAACTATCTCCATGAATGCGGTGGCAATTGTACTAGCTTTGAAGGGATGAGAGAGTGCAAAAAAGTGTGTGTACTTGGTCAGTCTATCAACAATCACAATGATGACACTCTTTCCTTTAGACTTCGGTTACCGAGTGATGAAATCCAAGGAAACCTCCTCCTAGTGCTGACTTGGGATGGCTAATGTTTGTAAAAGACCTGGGGTCTTAATTGTTTCCACCTTATTTTATTGGCAAACCAAGGATTATGACACAAACCTTTGAACATCAGTTTTAAGGCCATCCTCAAAAAAATCCTTCTTGACTCTATGGTAGGTTTTCCAAAATCGCGAGTCCCCTCCTACTCGAGAGGTGTGCAATTCCAATAGTACCTTTTGTTTGAGATGGGAGTTCTTACACAAATATAAGCGATCTTTGTACCATAGTGAATAATTTTTCCATCTAAATGTATCTGATGCACTGGAATCCTGCTACAACTTTTGAATGAGAGTCCACGCTTTTTCATCATTCTTCATTCATCCTTTGACTCTATTATCCAATAGGTTTGGATGATTGAGATAGCACAGAGAAAGGCCTCAACATCTTCATCCTTTCTTGAGAGTGCATCTGCCACAACATTTTACTTCCCCTTTTTATAGATGATTTGAAAATCATAACCCAATATCTTAGTTACCCATTTTTGTTGTTCTTATGAAGATAGTCTTTGTTCCAAGAAGTATTTAAGACTATCATGATCTGTTTTGACCTTGAAGTGCCTACCTATTAGGTAAGGATGCCATTTATTCAATGCATGTAGTATTTCCATCATTTTCTTATCATAAATGGGTTTGTTTAAGTCCTTTCCCTTGAGTGGTTGACTTTCAAAATCCAGGGGCCTTCCTTCTTGAATTAGGACAGTACCAATTCCATTTCTTGAGGCATCACATTCCACAATAAAGGTTTTTGTGAAGTCTAGAGTGGTCAAGACATGAGCTTTGCACATCACCTCTTAAAGTTGTTAAAAATATTTATTTGCCTCTGGAGTCCATGAAAATGCATCCTTCTTAGTTTGTGCCATTAAAGATGTTGTTATTCTTCCATAGTGTTGAACAAACTTGCGGTAGTAACCTGTCAAACCCAAAAATCCTCTAAGATTCTTCAATGTTTTGGGAATCAACCAATCAATAATGGCCTTAATATTGTTAGGTTCCACCTTGAAACCTTCATGAGATACAATACGACCCAAATATTCTACCTCCTTAACTCCAAAGAAACATTTGGTTGGTTTGGCATATAGTTGTTGCTCCTTTAGTAGTTGTAGCACCTTGTCAACATGTCACACATGATCCTCCCAATACTTGCTATAGATTAGTATATAATAAAAAAATACTAAAACAAATTTTTGAAGGAAGGGATTGAAAATGGAATTCATCAACCCTTGGAATGTGGAAGGTGCATTTGTAAGGCCAAAAGGCATGACCAAAAATTCATAATGGCTTTCATGAGTTCAGAATGTTTTTTTTGGGATATATTATTCGTTCATTCAAATCTAATGATACCTTGAACAGAGATCCAATTTTGTGAAATAGATTGCTCCATGTAGTTCATATAACAATTCATCAATGACGAGAATGGGAAACTTATCTTTAATAGTGATCTTGTTGACACATACGCCATGAGCTATCTTTCTTGAATACCATTACCACCGGTGAAGAGTAAGAACTTTGGCTAGGTTTAATAATGCCAACCTCTAACATTTCTTCAACCATGCGCTCAGTTTCACTCTTCTGGGTGTAAGGGTATTTGTATGGCCTGATGTTAGCAGGAACACTCCCAGGAATTAGGTGAATTTCATGATCATGATTTTGAGTGGATGGAAGACCTTTGGGAATATCTTCAAATACTTTGGAAGGCTTATCAATGATCCCTTGGAGATCTCAAGGAATAGATGGCTTATATGTTTGAACATCTAGTGAGCATAGTTGTGAAATAACACCTTGATGCCCCTTTTTCAATAATTTTTTCATGTCATTAGAGCTTATCACCTTACTGGGTTTCCATGTGATACCTCTTAACTCAATTTATTTTCCTTCTAATGAAAACTTCTTGAAAATTAAAAGCCATTTTTCCTAATGATTGTAACCATTGGATTCCTAGTGCAACATCCGCACCACCCATGGGTATATCAATCATAGGACTATTCATTACATATTCCCCCATAGTAATATTGTTCTTATTGCATTTTCTTGAGCAATTGATAGTTCCTGCATCTACAATCATTACTTGAAACTCTAGCACTGGATATACAAAACAATTGAGAGCTTTGGCTAATTTATAGTGAATGAAATTATGAGTACTTCCAAAATCAATTAGAACTATTACCTTTTATTTTTTATGTATCCTTTGATCTTCAAGGTTTGATAAGTGCTAATTTCAGCCAATGCATTACATGATATCATGGGAGTCAACTCTTCATATAGAATTGCTTCTACGTTTTCATCTTGAGATGGTTCTTGATCTTCTTCTTCTGCCTCTTCAAAATCTATGTAGAATAATTTCTTCTCTCCACACTTATGTCCCTTACTGTACTTGCCATCACAATTAAAGCATAAACCCTTTTCTTTTCTTTCCTCCAATTGTTGAGGTGTCAACCTTTTAGGTTTTGGTGTTTTAGAAGAAGGATCATTTTTCTGTCTATAGATGTTAGGATTGGTCCTTCTAGTAACCATAGCCATATTTTTACTTTCAACATTTCTTGCCACCTTAAATGCATTCTCCAATAATTTGGGTTCCCAAAGGCGAACCTCATGTTGAATCTTATCCTTTAAGGTTCCTATGAATACATCAATCAAGTGATCATCTAGAATATATGTTACCTTTATATTCACTCTTTGGAAGTTCTCAATGTGCTTGGTAACTAAACCCTTTTGCTTGAGATTTATCAATTGGCTAAAGAAGGTATTGCTCCGTTTATCTTGATAGTGTTCTACCATTTATTCTATGAAAATTCTACAAGTGACGAGTGATTTGTGAGAACAAAGCCATCAATACCATACAAATTGATTGCGTTCTAAATATAAAGAAGAAATTCATAACCTTTGTGTATGTGGCACATCATGTAGATCAAAGAATTGCTCCATATGAAGTATCCATGTGATTGGGTCCTTGCCATCAAACTTCCCCATATCAATCTTTGGAACATGGTTGGTCTTCAACCCAAAGTTGGAGCTTCTCCATTCTTGATTCACCTTCCATGTGTACTCATCATGAATTTCATGGGATGCATTTTCACTTTCAGGTGACTTCTCTGTTACAAAAATTTTCAATACTTCCATGATCTCCTCTTTTAAACCATCCATCTTAGTATTTATTGCCTCCAACTTGTCTTCCATATCTTGTAGTTCATCTTTTGCTACTATCTTCTTTTGTAAATCATTTATGTCCCTACGCATTTCTTCACCTTCATCAAGAGTCCAAGTAGGATTTTTAGGAGGCTTATTTGGAGTTGAAGTTCCCTTTTTGGGTGGCATGTTGGCCAACTATCAATTTCAAACCTTGATTTTGAGGTGGTTCTGCTAGACAATCTTTCTTTTGTTGTATATCCAAAGTTTCGACCCTTCTGGGTATGAAACTTTTATTCGACAACATAGGTATTCCAACAGAGGATGAACACCTTCAGTAACCACTCACATAAGCAGATCAAATATCAACACACCGATGTTTTCATGTGGTAAAACCCCTACGGGGAAACATCCACGGCCCCAGCCAATGCGGCCACTTGGAGTTGTTTATTAATGCAAAGAAAAAGATTACAAAGAGATTTTACAAGAGAGTTTCTCACAATTGATCATCGTCAAATGACCCTCCATGCTCTTTAAATAGATATCATGGACCAATTGGGTGTTAAGCCATGGATCAATGGCCGTTAAGATCGAGGAGAGTATGAACCGTCAGATCACTCTATGTTGGGAACATATCGTGACCGTCGGATTTCCTAACTATAAATGCATACTAATGCATAATAAAGAAACACACTTTTACCTAATGACATATTAGACCAAGTAGATCTTAACTAACTCCTAAGTGTCTAAATATCCTAACATCCCCCCTTAAGAACAACTTGGGATAGGATTGAAGGATTTACAATAATGACACAATAGGAGAAGGAAGGAGGCATTAGAGCCTATCCCCCCTTAATGATAGCTTCCTGAACTCCTAACATAGATCGAAGTTTGGAAAACTTTGCTTCTGTAAGAGACTTTATGAAAATGTCTGCAACTTGATCTTTTGTAGGGAAAAAGAGCACTTCAATAACTTGATCATGAATGATCTTTCTGATGAAGTGCATGTGTAGCTCGATGTGTTTTCTACGCTGATGTTGAACTAGGTCTTTGGCGAGCTTGATGGCACTTTGATTGTCACACCAAAGTCTAGTCAGATGTTGGTGCTGGAATCCAAACTCTGAAAGGATTTTTCGAAGCCATAGGGCTTCCTGACTTGCATTTACCGCTGCTCGGTACTCTCCTTCTGTTGAAGAAAGTGCAATAGCCTATTGTTTCTTACAGGCCAAAGTGACAGGTCCTAAACGAAGGCTGAAAACATAACCTGTAGTAGACTTCTGATCATCGGGGTCTCCAGCCCAATCTAAATTAGTGAAACCAACCAATAAGGGAGTCCCCCCTGAACTGTAATGTATCCCAAAATGAACAGTACCACGAACTTAGCGAAGTATCCTTTTAGCTTCTTTCCAATGGATTTCATGGGGTGTTTGCATATATCAGGCAACAAGACCAAAAACAAAGGAAATATCAGGACGGGTATGATTCAAGTATAAGAGGCTACCAACTAACTGACGATACAAGGTGGCATCAACTTTAGGAGAAGTACAAGTGGTAGAAAGCTTCACTCTAGACTGGAAGGGAGAAAGGGATGGTTTACAATCGTCCATGTGAAAGCGACGAAGAAGGCCACAAGCATACTTAGACTGGGAAAGAAAAATTCCTTCATTAGTTTGCAAAACTTGGAGGCCAAGTAAATAGTGCAAAAATCCTAAGTCTGTCATTTCAAATTTCTTCTTAAGGCAGGTTTTTACATGGTTTAAAAGTTTTGAGTCACTACCAGTAAGGATAAGGTCATCAACATAAAGGACAAGGATGATGAGATGGATTCCTACTTTCTTGGTATAGACATTAGGATCATAATGGCATCTAGGGAATCCAGTGGCAATAAGAAATCTATCCATTTTGGCATACCAAGCAAAGGGGACCTTGCTTGAGACCATAAAGAGATTTCTTGAGGTGACAAACAAGGCTAGAGTCATTCTAGACATAACTAGGAGGTTGTTCCATGTAGATTTCTTCTTTCAAATCACCATGAAAGAAGGCAGATTTAACATCCATCTGATGGACGTCTCATTTATGTGAGGCAGCAAGGGAAAGAACAAGGCGGATGGAATTCATTTTGGCTACAGGGGAAAAGGTTTCATTATAGCCAATGCCTTCAAATTGGGAAAATCCTTTGGCAACTAATCGAGCCTTGTGTCTTTCAATACTTCCATCTGTTGCATACTTAGTTCGGTATACCCATTTGCATCTAACAAGTTTTCTTCCTTTTGGAAGAGGTACAAGATCCCAAGTATCATTTTCCATTAAAGAACGATACTCTTCATTCATTGTTGTATCCCAATCTGGATGACCTAAAGCTTTTGCAAATGTCTCTGGATCATGAGTTTCTGAAACTTGAGACAAAAGAGAAGAGGCTCGCTGGAACTATGAACGTGTCTGATGCTGATCTGAAGGATCACCGAGAAGATCACCAGCTGCTTCGCATGTTGAACGGACCCATCTAGGAAGCGGTGGAACTGGTGCTTGTTCAAGTTCAAAGGACTCATCTGGAGGAATGTCAGCAGGCGGAGGTGGATTTTCATCCTCACTTTCACCATATGAAGAAGAATCCAAAATAGGAATAGAAGAAGGCACAACTACCGAAGATGGATCGTAGGCCGAAGAAGGCACAACCGTCGAATTAGGCTCGTAGGCCAAGAGATTTTCATCAAATTTAACATCTCTTCTAAGAATAATTTCATTACAATGTGTTTGAAGAAGTCTATAACCTTTGACATCTTTAGAATAACCAAAAAATATACACTTCTCACTTTTAGGCTGCAATGCTTTCCTTTTCTCATCAGGAATGTGAGCCCATGCTATACTGCCAAATACACGGAAGTGACTTACATCTGGTTTAATTTTAGTCCAAGATTCTTCTGGTGTTATATTTGTAAGAGCCTTTGTGGGAGTGTGATTGACTATGTAATTTTCACAGTTGATTGCTTCTGCCCAATACTGTAGACTTCATCCCTTAGATTGGATCATACAATTATCCATTTCTTTTAATGTGCGGTTCTTTCTCTCAGCAACACCATTTTGTTGTGGTGTATATGGAATAGTGTGTTGCATTTGGATGTCCTGTGTAGTACAATAACTTGTAAAATTATTGTTGACATATTCGCCTCCATTATCTGTTCTTAACCTTTGAATTTGATGTCCAGATTGCTTTTCTAGAAGGGCTTTGTAGGCCAAAAACTTGTCAAAAACTTCACTCTTGAGTTTTAAGAAGTAAACCCAAGTACGTCTAAAAAAGTCATCAATGAAAGTTAAGAAATACTTGCACCCAGAAAAAGAAGGAGAAGAAAGTGGACCACACAAATCACTGTGAACAAGCTGCAAAGGACCCGAGGCATGCCAAGAGGCACGTTTTTCAAAGTTGTCCTGATGATTTTTGCCAAGAACACAACAGGCACAAACATCATCTCTACATGAAACAAGAGGAAGACCAGTCACCATCTGTTGATTACATAGTTGTTGCAATGAGCGATAGTTTGCATGACCAAATCACTCATGCCAAAGATTTCTCAAGTCATCGCTATGATCAACAAAAACTGATGAAAAAGTCGATGACCCAAAGTTTTCAAACTTGTACAACCTGGTAATATCATCAACAATTCTAGTTGCAAGAACATGCTTAGGATCTTTTAGATCCTTGATTACAACTTGGTGAGGTGAAAACTCGATGGTTTTACCTTCACCTAAATGAGTGATTTGATATACTGATAGAAGGTTACAAGAAAGATCTGGAACACATAATACATCATTGAAATGACCATTTTCTACCTAAATTGTCCTAGATCCTACAACACTAAGAGATCTATCATCACCAACAAATATTTCCTTGGTGTTACATTAATTTAGAGCAGAAAATATGGATTTATCCTTAGCCATATGATAGGATGCTCCTGAATCAATAAGCCACTCATCAGAAGAAGAAGTAGTAGTAGAAGGTGTATTGAAGGAAAAACAAGAAGCAGAAAGTGCATGTCCATGAGAAGAAGAAGAAGAATCAATATTGATGTTGTGCTTCTTCATCGCTTCTTCTAAGGCTGCCATCTTCTTGAAACATCTGGACTCATCATGACCATATTTATTACAAAAGTTGCAATGTTTGTTAGTATTCTTTTTATATTTTGATCATTTGTCACCATTAGGAGTTGAATCTATCTGAGCGGGTTTGGGACCCTTAGGTTGTTTGTTGTTGTAGTGAGAATGTTGCTTCTTGGGATACTTGGGTTTATCTTTCTATTGGGCAACTAAGGCTTTGTTTGAGGTACCTACAGTGTTGATCACTCCAAGTTGTACAAGCTTATCTTCCTCTCTAATCAAGGAAGTACAAAAGGACTCAAGAGTGGGTTGTACATAAGATTTCCCTACAGCCTCTTTCATGGCATAGAAGGTAGATACAAACACAGAATATTCACTACCTAGATTAGAAAGAATAAGATATATGCATCGCTCTTCATCCATTTTTATCTTACATTCTTCACATAAAATTCTGAGTGTTTTAAACTTAGATAGATAGTCTCCAAGGCAAGAAAATTCACTTGGACTCAAGGTCAGTATTTGATTTTCTAACTGTTGTGCTTGAATAATATTGAGATTACCAAACATAGATTCAATCTGGTCCCAAGTTGCTTCGGGGTCATCAATTCCTTGAAGGTGGTACCTTAGATCAGGAGAAATGGACATTCCAATTATTCAGCGTGCTTCGTCATTCCTATTATCCCATTTGGCTTTCTTATCATCATCAGTGGGGGTTGTTTCCTTTCCCATGATAATCCAATACAGGAATTTACTTCTTAATAAATCTTCCATATGGGATCTCCATTGGAAGTATTTGTTGTTGGTAAGCATGACAGTACTTGTAGAAGCCATATTAAATATGTAGATAATGCATATTTAAAAACTGAAACTAATGATCTAGATGGAAAGATCTCGAAAAGTTGTGTGGTTTTAAAAAAAAGGCACCAAAAACGGACTTCCGATGTGAGAGTTATGCCCCTTTTAAAAAAAGAATAAACAGTAACCAAATAACCATGTGATAGTGTAAGCTACTTTATGAAGTGACCCACTTTTATAAAGATAAGTGGGGATCACTTTTACAATGAGGCTACCTTATAACAGAAAAGTTGCATGCAAAATAAATCTAAAATAAAATATAAAGCTACGTATAGTGATTCACTTTTATACTTGAAGTGAAATGCACTTTACAATTTATAGCATGAACTTTTTCAAAAAAAAGTAACAAAAGAGAGACTTGAACTCAAGACCTCTTACTTAATAAGGCAAGTTTTAACCAAATGGTCTAGCAAAACATATTGTAATGTTCAGAAGGAGGATTGTTGTTGTTGTTGTTGTTGCTATTGTTTTTGAAGACGGCTTTGGAGACCATGCTCCGAAAAAACTCTTTTCACACAAGAAAAAAATTTCACTTCTCGATGACAACAAGGGTTAGATCTCGGTTAGCTTACCCGGAAGATGCACCTTTTCCTATCTGTTTCTGATTTTCCGAGATCACACAAGGTGCGGGGCAAAGAGAATATGTATATCTAAAAGAGTAGCACCCTGGAAATAAAAAATGCAAACCGAAATAAAATCAAAACTTCGCAAAAAAATTTAAAAAAATGCGTATTCAGACTTTATACCTCTGGATCTCACTGTAATGGCCATATCTTGGGAAAACGGAAACATTTTCGAGTGAAACAAAAAGTGTTCCTAAACGAACCGAGTGATACGGATGCAATGGAATGGTCCTCTCAGCCTAGAAATGTATGAAAATTCTAGAAAATGGAGATGGGGCAACTCGGCTTCACAATCTTGATCTACAACAGGAGCGGGTCTTCAAACAGGCTCTGATACCATGTTCGACAACACAGGTATTCCAACAGAGTATGAACACCTTCAGTAACCACTCACATAACCAGATCAAAGATCAACACACCAATGTTTTCACGTGGTAAAACCCCTATGGGGAAACATCCACGTCCCCAGCCAACGCGACCACTTGGAGCAGTTTATTAATGCAAAGAAAAAGATTAGAGAGAGATTTTACAAGAGATTTTCTCACAATCGATCATCTGCAAATGACCCTCCATGCTCTTTAAATAGAGATCATGGACCAATCGGGTGTTAAGCCACATATCAATGGCCATTAATATCGAGGAGAGTATGAACCGTCAGATCACTCTATGTCGGGAACATATCGTGACCGTTGGATTTCCTAACTACAAATGCATACTAATGCATACTAAAGAAACACATTTTTACCTAACGACATATTAGACCAAGTAGATTTGAACTAACTCCTAAGTGTCTGAATATCCTAACAACTTTCTTTTATGTAGTTCTTTGATATTTCTTCTCTGCAATGCCATAGTTCTGATCAAAATTGGATGTGCCAAATGGAATTTATGGTAACATCCCCACAACTTGTTGATTTCTAGCATTTCCAGAAGATCTCACTTGTATAGCATGCCCCACACAAAATAATTGATATAAAGTTCGAAAAATCATACCGGAAATACTACAAACTGTCCACTATCCAATGCAACTAGTCTCACTCATTTTGGATACTCTAGGAAGAATTTATGATTGTTTTACCTGGAACACCTTCTTGAGACTAGTCAGATACCCTATCTTCCACAGGGTGTATCTACAAATGTAAAATGACCCAAAAGCTGAACTTTTTACCACAGATACCTTTCTAATTTATGTGAATATCCTCAGGAGTTTATGGTCTAAAACGTTATAGAAACTGTTTTATAGGGAAAATTCCGCAATGACTCAATTCAGGATGATTCCAGAACCCTATCTTCCACAGGATGTATCTCTAAAAGTATAAGGCCCCAGGAGCTAAAGTTTTAACACAACTTACCTTGATCTGTCTACTAAATATCCTACAATATATTTCTTCTGAAACATTGTAGAAAAAAGGTTATAGTTAGAATTCCAAGGTGTCTTAGATGTAGCAGTGAAACCCCAATACCTTGAGCTCTAATACCATATGTTAAGATCCAAATATCAATATAGCATAGAAAAACCTCAGAATAAGTACTCAATGCCTTGAAAAATAGATAGTTTCAGATAATAAGCCTCTTTGAGGGGGAAACCTCCTTTTACCCCACACAAATGTTCAAGTACAAGATGATTCCAAATGAAAATCTCTCCTTGGTATATATAGGAGACTAGGTATAATTAAAACTAATGGAATAAAGACGACATAAATAAAATAACATTATTAATGTAATATGCCCCAATTAAGGGGTAATGAGCCAATGTTAGGGCTTAACAGAGAGAGTGATATGAAGGGGGGAGAGAAAGTGGGTAGGGGTAGATGTTTTAGAGAGAGAGAGAGGAGAGATAGTGAGAGGTATAGGGAGAGAGAGAGCAGGGGAGGAGGGCATGGAGAGAGAGTGGGACTGATTGTGAGAGGAATAGGGGAAATAGAGGGAAGGGAGGGTAACAAAATATAAATAGAAAAATGGGGGGAGGGTGTAGGAGAGAGTGAAAGAGGTGGTATATGTAGGAGAGAAAGAGTAGAGATATAATGGGATCAAAGGGGAGAGATAGAGGGAGGAGGGGAGTAGAGAGAAAATGTGTGAGTGTGATAGGGGGTGGGTAAGAGAAAGAAAGAGAGGGGGATTGAAAAGGATGAGTTGGAGAGAGAGTGAAACTGATTATGAGGAAAGATATAGTGAAAGTGAGGGGGAGAGAGAG
>ML777370.1:1140782-1171106 GCA_009831015.1 Picea engelmannii | reverse complement strand
GGGATGAGGGTGTGGAGAGAGAGTGAGATTGATTGTGAGAGGAAGGGGGGAGATATAGAAAGGGAGGGAAGAGATATATAAATAGCTTAACGGGGGATGGAAAGTGTGTGTGTGAGAATGTGGGAGGAAGAGAGAGGTAGACAAAGAGGGGAGGTAGAGAGTGAGAGAGTGAGAGTATGGATGGTAGAGAGTGAGAGTATGGGGGGTCTATGTAATGGTTTATTTCAATATCTAGGTCAACATATAACTCTAGATATAGATTTATGTTGTGGTCCACATCATGAAGGGAGATAGTGAAAGTGAGAGAGTTAGAGGACGAGAATAAAAAGAGGGGGTGTATAGAGCTAGGGGGGTATAGGTCATGGTCTAGGTCTAGTTCATGGTCAAGTTCATGGTCGAGTTCATGGTCATGCTCATATAAGTACTAGTGTAAGTGAGAGGGAAAGGATGGAGGTAGAGAGAGGTAGAAAAAGGATGGAGGTAGAGAGTGAGTGTGTTAAAATGTGAAAGGAAGAGAGAGGAAAACATAGAGGGGGGATAGAAAAAGTGTGTGTGAGAGTATTGGAGGAAGACAAATGAAGAAATAAATGGGGGATAGAAAGTGTTTGTGAGAGAGTATGGGAGGGAGAGAGAGGATGACAAGGAGGAGAGGTAGAGAGTGAGTGTGATAGTGTGTGGGAGGGAAAGAGAGGAAGACATATAGGGGGGTTAGAAAGTGTGTAGGGGAGGGAGAGAGAGAAAGGAATAATAAGGAAATAGAGAGTGTGAGATGGAGAGAGAGGAAAATAAAGAGGCGGGTAGAGAGAGAGGTAAATGTACAAGAGAGGGATATATGTAGGAGATATAGAGGGGATATAGTGGAACGATGGGGGGGTGTGTGTGAGCGAGAGAGAGGGAAGAGGGGGGCAGAGACAAAGTGCATGAAAGTGTGAGAAGGGGAGAGAGAAAGATAAAGAGGAGTGTTCATGCATTCTTATAGTGTGTGTGTGCTCCTATTGTGCATGCACATTCCTAGAGTTCAGGAACGCTTATTTGAATTCAAATTGTTTAGGTGGGATTGACAATGTATATGCTGACTTGGTTGGCTCAGACTTAGGTTCAGTATGAAAAAACTAGTGGTTCAGTCTGCAAATTCATAAAAACCTCCATTTTTTTTAATACCCCTTTATATCTTTGTCTTTGACTTTATTTTTCTTTAGGCTACACAATTCAGTTGTTGACAAAATTATGTACATAGATAGAGTGGTCTATGAAAATTTCAAATATATATAATTAAATTATTATTGTTTACTATTTTTAATCTATTTTTGTCTTCACATGTATCAAAATCCGAGAATACATACCTCTCTTATTTCTTCTATAATTTTTTCTCATCTTAACCATGAATCCAATGAGTTATATGTGACACAAGATGAGACCGATACTTACGATCTAAAAAATATATTTTGATCATTTTAAGACCCTTTTAGCCTACATGAACAAAAGTCATGGTAATTTCAGGTATATGTTGATTTTGATAATTTTAAAAAATATTAAATTAATATTAAAAATTTCCAAAAAATAAACGGCACAAGAAAAAAGGGTTCGCTACAAGTATACAAGTTTTTTGAACGAAATTGCATTGATAAGACACTCAACACTTGCACAAACGAAAACATATACCTTATATTTTGTTGGAAAAATAATATACCACTTTTAGGAAAAAATAAATTTGACCTAGTTATTCACATATTTTATGAATACAAGTTATAAAGTTTGAAAGCTAATTCAATTTCCTACATTTCATATTGTTATACCATATTCAAATTCATTGTAAAAGTACCTTTAATAATCTCTCCAAGTTAAAAAAAATGATGTTTTTCGAGGTTTGCATTGCCACTAACGTGTCATGAGAGACCATCATTAGCTTGCACTCACCATGAATACATCAATCAAGTGCTCATATGGAATATCTGTTACCTTTATATTCAATCTTTGGAAGTTCTCAATGTGCTTTGTAAATGAACCCTTTTTCTTGAGATTTATCAATTGGCTAAAGAAGGTATTTCTCCTTATATCCTCATAGTGTGTTATCATTTCTTTCATGAAAATTTTCCAAGTGACAAGTGATTTGCGAGAACAAAGCCAACGATACCATACAAATTGATTAGGTTCTAAATATAAAGAAGCAAATCATACATTTTGTGTATGTGGCACATTATGTAGATCAAACAATTGCCCCATATGAAGTATCCATGTGATTGTGTCCTTGCCATCAAAATTTCTCATATCGATCTTAGAAACGTGGTTGGTCTTAAACCCAAAGTTGGAGTTTCTCCATTATCGATTCATCTTCCTTGTGTCCTCATAATGAATTTCATGGGATACATTTTCACTTTCAGGTGTCCTCTCTATTAGGAATTTTTTCAATCCTTCCATGATCTCCCTTTTTAAACCATCCATCTTAGTATCCATTATTGCCTCCAATTTAGCTTCGGTTGAATCCATGATTCCTTGTAGTTCATATTTTGTCACTCTCTTATTTTGTAATTCATTTATGTCCCTATGTATTTCTTCACCTTCATCAAGAGTCTAAGTAAGACTGTTTGGAGGATTATTTGGTGTATAAGTTACCTTTTTGGGTGGCATGTTGGCCAAGTATCACTTTCAAAACTTGATTTTGAGGTGGTTCTTCTAGACAATCTTTCTTTTGTTGTATATCTAAAGTTTCGGCCCTTCTGGGGATGAAAAATTATTTTTTGTAGTTCTCTAATATTTCTTCTCTGCAATTCCATAGGTCTGGTCACATTTGGATGTGCCATGTGGAATTTATGGTAACTTCCCAACAACTTTTTGATTTTTGGCCTTTCCAGGAGATCTCACTTGTATTGCATGCCCTACACAAAATAATTGATATGAAATTTTGGAACTTGTACGAGAAATAATACGGACTGTCCACTATCCAATGAAACTAGTCTCACTCAATTTGGATAATCTAGGAAGAAGTTATGTTTTTTTACCCAAAACACCTGATTGATACTAGTCAATAGGACTAGTCAGATACCCTATCTTCTGCAGGGTATATCTATAAATGTATGATGACCTAGAATATGAAATTTGATTCACATATACCTTAAAAATTTCTATGAGTAACCTCCGAATTTCAGGCTCTGAAGCATTACAAAAAAACGTTTATAGAAAAAATTTCACGATGACTCAATTCAAGATGAGTCCAAAGCCCTGTCATACACAAGTTTTATCTCGGAAAGTATAAGGTCTCAATAGATGATTTTTTAACCCAAAAAACCTTAATCCGTCTACTAAATATCCTCCAAGGGGTTCCTTATGAAACTTCGTAGAAAACAAATTATAGCGAAAATTCCAAGGTGTCTCAAATGTAGGAACAAAACCCCAAGACCTTGAGCTCTGATACCATATGTTAAGAACCAAATATCAATATAGCATAGAAAAACCTCATAATAAGTACTCAACACCTTGAAAAAGAGAGAATTTTAGATACTAAGTCTCTTTGAGAGGGAAACCTCCGTATACACCACATAAATGTCCAAGTACAAGATGATTCCCAATGAATATATATCCTTGGTATATATAGGAGACTAGGAGGTACAATTACAACTAATGGACCCAAGGTGACATAAGTAAAATAACATTAATAATGGAATATTCCCTAATTAAGGGGTAATTTCCCACTATTTAGGGCTTAACACATCCTTAACAGTAGTGAGATTCAAAAATCCTATTTCATCTTGGATATCATATTTGATACCATTAATATATCTAACCACCTTCTCCTTATATTCTTCTATGTGACCAAACCTGATATTTGTCCTGTAGAATTCTTCTGTATACTCCTTAACTTGTAGTCTTTGGGCATAAATTTACTTTTTATTTTGTTCACCATCTTATACCATTTACTAATCTTTCCTTTTTCCTTTCTTGTGTCTGTGTATCTGCAATTCATCTCACCGGATACATGCACGTCCCTTCAGTCTGGTAGCTACATAATTCAACTTCTTCATATATTCAACCTTTTCAAAGTCAAAATATTTATCTGTGGTGTTGATCTAGTCCATTAGATCATCCACATTCAGACTTTCATCGTACACAGGGACTTCCACCTTTGGTCTGCTACTATCCTTTGACATCGTTCTGAATATTATTTCATCTTGTTTCTCTTGTATTTCTTATTCTTCAGAAGATTAAGCCTCTACTTCATCACTGATATAACCAGCTTCATAATTTCTTCTCTGGTTCTTCTGTATGACTTCCATTCTAATGTTTAGTCTCCTTAATTCCTCTAATACAATGTCATTTCCTACTTCTCTACCTTTACCTCTACCAAGAGGAACTCCACCTTACCTCCTTGGTGGCATGGTTCACTTATCAACAAAAATTGTTTTCCTCTAATGCCAAGATGATGCAAGTTGTGTATGAATTTGAGAAAAACTCACTCACTTCCTTGTTCATAATCGATATGATTGCATAGAAAACCACACAGGCCTTACCATTCATTAGATCAACTGGTGGATGGAGATCGACGACCTCCATGGATTTTGGAAATCCAAATTTCTCGTGATTTAATTCATCGCCCGAACTACATCTGGCGCTTGTATATCCAACGATCATGACTTGATCTGATCATTCACCAGTCCTCCAATAGATCGAATGATTATCATTTGTTCAAGAAGACAGATAAACAATTCACGTTCTTGCTTCTGTGATTATCACTTCCCCTCTACAAAGCTTGGCTTCATCCCTACAAATCGTCTCATGCATCTATCTATCCACACTCATAAGGAATATTCTTGTTTTATCAGTGATGTATAGATCAATATCACCAGATTAAACTAGGAATTCATCAATAGAGATCACGCCAACCCTATGTTAACTTTAATATACACACATTTATCTAAAGAAGAATCAAATCGTTCTCTCGTGATTCTATTAAGTTAAAAATCCTTCAGAACCAGTGTTTCATCCTCATACATCCAATCAACCAATCAATCAACCAACCCTTTTCTCAATACAATTACACAGTTTTAATCTCGATTGACCCTTGGTTGTTTCAACAACCCAATCACTAAAAATACTCTAATCATCTATAATTAAGAAACCACCCAACCTCCTAGATAAAAGAAAGATCATCGGTGTCTTCTAGAGGTATTCGAGAGATTTATTACATAACAAAATGAAACATTAGGGAAAAAACTCCATTAGTAAAGGTTTTTGACCTTTTGAGTCAAAATAGATCATTTGGTTCAGATTCTCATGCATCATTATGTGTTGAAAATATAAACATTTGGATAAGTATTCAGTTGTTTCAGATTTCATATTAGGTCAATAAATTATCATTTTGTGGTATATTGGATGACCAGAATAAGGGTTTTTGTGTAGCTCATTCATGATCATCATCTTTAGTTCAACAAAATTAGGTACATTTAACTTGTTTTTCAACCTAAACAGTTTGTTTTTATCGATATTGAAATCTATAATATGCAAATTTCCCTCACTTTTCTACCATTGATCTATTGTTTTTATGTATTCTACATCATTTCTTCTTTCATATTCAATTATTTACTCAATATATCTTTATGCTTTGTTGACAATTACTTCATATAAATCATCAGTTCTCTGACTTAGTTCATCTGCAACTTTATTTTCCTTTCCTTTGATGTGTCATACCTCAAAATCAAACTCTCTTAGAAAGGCCAACCAACTCGCCTGACTTAAATTGAAGTCTTGTTGACTGAAAAAGTGTTTAAGACCATTGTTATCTATTAGCAATAGAAATTTTCTTCCCATTAAATAATGTTGCCACATTTTTAATGCATGAATTACAACTGCTAATTCCAAATCATAAGTTACATAGTTTCTTTCATGTTCCTTTAATTTGCATCATTCGTAACAAATGACATGTGCATCTTGTGCCAACACTCCTCCTAATCCTTCTTTACTTGCATCCACACAAACCATGAAATCTTTATAAGGGTCAACCACTTTAAGTATTGTTGTTGTAGTTAATAAACTTTTCAATTTATCAAAACTCTCTTGGTATTTTTGAGATCAAATAAAATATGTCCCCTTTTTTTGCAATGATGTAATCAGATAGGTAATTTTTGAAAACCCTTAGATAAACCTACATTAATAATCGAAAATCCCCATGAATTATCATATGTTTGCTATGTCTTTAGAAATAGGCCATTCAATAATTGTTTTAATCTTTTCAATGTCTACTGCAATACCATTTTCTGATATCACATGACATAAATATTGTATCTTCCTTTGATTAAAATAACATTTATAAAACTTAGCATATAATTTATTCTCTCTTAGGGTATTTAATACTATTTTCAAATGATTTTCATGTTCTTTTTCAGTTTTTGAATAGATTAATATATCACCAATAAGAATTAGTACCAATTTATCCAAATACTAGCTGAAGATAATGTCCATCAAGAACATAAAAGTGGCTAGTGTGTTAGCAAGTCCAAATGTAATCACTATAAACTCAAAATGTCCATAAGTTGTTCTAAACATTTTTTTGTCTTTTATCGTGATCTAGAGATAACTGTATCCCAAGTCTAGTTTAAAGAATATTTTTTCTCCTCCAACCTAGTCAAACAAATCATTGATCCTAGGTAGAGGGTATTTGCTTTTAATCGCCATTTTATTCAATTGACGATAATCAATACATAATATTGGTGTTCCATATTTATTTTTCATAAATAAAATTGGTGCTCCCCAAGGTGAAACACTTGGTCTGATGCATTCTTTATCTTACAGTTCCTTCCTGTAATTGAATTTTTAATTTTGTTAACTCATGAACACTCAACTTGTAAGGTGCCTTTGATACTAGGGAAGATCTACGCAGTAGATCAATAGATAAATCTATTTCTATTATTGGAGGTAGTTCTAGTAGATATCTTCTACAAATACATCTTTAAGTCCTTGAATAACTTCAAAGTTTTCCAAACTTGTTTTTCTCTCTCTCTCTAGTAGATTTGTTACTTGAATAACATATATTTTGGAACCTTTACTGACATAGTTTTTGAATTTCATTCTTGATATTTGTCTAAAAGAAACTAGTTTTCTGATTCGTTATATTGTTCTTGATGTATTATTTTCATCCTTGTATACAATTGACTTTTCATAATAGTTCAGTATCACTTTGTTCTTTTCTAACTACTCTATTCCAATAATTATGTCATACGATCATGAAGGTAACACATTCAAATTTATCTTTGTATTCTAACCACTTATACTTAGTTCACAATCATAAATAAATTCTATTACCTTTCTTTTTTTACCTATTGCTAACTGTACTAACTAGAATTTATCATGTTTTACCTTCTTTAGCTTGTTTAAGTCTACTTAAGTCGGGATAATATAACTTAAACTAGCTCCTGGGTCAATTAAAATAAATACTTTGTTGTTATGAATTTTACCTTCAATTTCCACAATACTGGATTGATAATATTCTTTCCTGCCTTCCAAAGATGCATTGATCCTATGAATGATATTGCCAATATCTCCAACTATTGAATCTTCTTGTATGTTATGAATAGTTTTATTTGGAACATTCATCTAGGGACATTATCTCAACAAATGTGGTTAACCACATCCCCAACATTTCATGGGTTCTCTAGGATTATCATTTGATTTCATGAATCCCAAGTTGTTTGAATTAATTCCTTGTACTTATGGAACATTTATGTTCCTTCCTTGATGTCCTTCATTCATATTTTGAAATGGTGAATGTTTGAAACCTTTTTTCATCCGATTTAACTTCTCGTGTTTCTTTTATGTCCATGTTTTTGGATTTTCAAATTGTTGTTTGTATTGATCATAATAGATTATTTATTTTTGAAGCACTTCATTTAAATTTTTTGGGTTATAAAACTATATTGTGTCCTTATAAGATTGAGGTAAACAACTTAGAAACCTTTTAACTTTCATCTTTTCATCTTTTATATAAGTCAAAATTGTTAATAATTCCATAAATTTAGTGATTAGGTTCTCCATAGGCATTTTCCCTAACTCAAGTTCATAGAATTTTTTAATCTTTCTTTCATAATAAATTTAAGATAAGTATTTTTTCTTGAAGTATGTCATGAAATATTCTCATTTGATCTTCTTCTCTTTTAGTTCTTTGGGTAATTTTAAGTCTTTCCACCAAATGTTGGATTTCTCTTTCAGGTTGTAAATATCCATTCTTACTTTCATATTACTAGAGTAGTTGTATATATGGAAGTATTTCTTGATGTCAAGCAACCAAGCTTCTTGCTACTCAACGATTTTGGACTCACCATCAAATGTCGAATGTTTGGTTTTCTTAAATTCTCCATCTAAATGATCCATCTGTTTTATTTTCCTTATTGAAGAGGCTCTATTTTCTGTCATGTGTGTGTCATTAGAAGAATTGTTTCCTATTTATGCTTCATGACTAGAATATTTTGAGGACTTTTTAATAACTTCCTCATCCACTCCATTGTTCTTTTGAGTCTTATTTGTTTCTATGTTATGTAACAACATTTCATTAATTTCCTATTGATCTTAGTGAGCTTTCTTTAATTTTTTATTAAGATTTTTAAACACCTGCAATTCCACGATAAGATTCCTCATCATTTCCAACACATGGGTGGTTAAAATTCCTTCACTATGATGTTTTGGGTTTCTAGGAGGTTCTTGATTATTGTTTCTTTTAAGTCTTTCCTCTTTTCCATTCTACACTAAAAGTTTTACCAAAACAATTTTGACACAATTTGTTTGTAACAATAAAATATCTTTTGTTATATCTTTTACTTAAGAAAAATATTTTTCTCATGTTTGTCACCTACAACTTTGATACCACATGTAAGATATCCAACATTCCATAAAACAATTTTTTTATCAAACTATAAATAATAGAGGGTGGGAGGGGAAGGGCATTATTAGAGAATTTAAATTCTCTAATAATGCCCCCCTAAATTCTCTAATAATGCCCCCCTAAATTCTCTAATAATGCGCCCCCCTCCCACCCTCTATAGAGAAAGATATATTCTTAGTCAAATCTTATCCTTACGATACATAATTCGATTTGTCCTTAAAATGTGAGCTACAAAGTTCTCACCATTTATTATTACCATCTCTTCCTTAATTTTTAATTTAATCAACTTCAGAAAAATCTTATATTTTCATCAAAATTATAACTCTCTAAAGTTATAAGAATCTTGGAATAACCTAGATGCATATATTAAGTAAATAAATATTTCCTAAATACTAACAATACCCTTTCCTACCTCTCGGAAAACTTGTCCAAATGTTCCAAGGTAGGGTCTTTGATCTTAGGAAATATAAAAAATACTTTTATTATTATCAAGGTTGAAGTGGACTTGTCACCCTATCGTGAACCATTGCACTATATTCGCACGCGGTAATATATAACATAGAACCATAAAGTTTTACTTTATAAAGAATTACAAAACAAACATCAATCAACCAAAACTTACTTGATTCTTAGTATTAGTTCCTCTGATGCCTTATCTAATTACAAAATTTGGTGATACTCCTAATTACTCTTTGAATCGTGTACTGGCATAAATTAATGGAACTAATAGCTATCATGACATAAAACCACACCTATTAAACTCGCGTTTGGACCGCCCTGGTCTGGCCTTCAAGTATTGGGCCATGACTTTATTTTTACATGGACATCCACTCTGCTGTAACTCGACGTAAATTCATCAGGGTAATGTACCAATTTTTGTTGGGCTTGAGGTTTTCCTCGTGAATGAGGCCGGAGAAGAACATAGTTTTACTCATTATGATTTTGACCTCAAGGTTTCCTCTCTGTTTTTTGTTTGTCTTTTGATTCTTGAGGTTAATACAATTTATATTTCTTTGACTGTTCCTCAACTGCAGTCCAGAAGAGACAAATTCCCATCTCATTAACAGACGGTTCAACGACATTATGGACGGGTAAGTTATTTTCTTTAACAAGGAAATTTTTTTCTATTGTGTGTATGCGCTTCCTGGTTAGTTGCCAGTATTTTCCCTTTAAAACTATTTCAAAGAAATGATTCGTTCGTATAAATAACTCTATTCTTTGTTTATAGAACACGATTTTCCGGCTTCTAGTAGCTGTTAGATATCCTTACACATCTTTGTGAACTTATAGCTCTCACCTGGCGATTAAACTATACGTTCTTCTTAATATTTCTCTGCATCTTTTAAAAGTAAAGGGATTTTCTAGTTTTAAATTTGTTTCCTGGTATTTAATTTAGTTATAGTCACATATCGTACTGTTAACTCTCTGTAAGGTGAAGAATATACGACATACCATGTCAAAATTTCTCACCTAATAGACTTAGGAATTTCAATTTTATTTCAAAATCATATATATATATATATATATATATATATATATCGGGTTTGTATGTTTTGTGTGAAGACAAACTTAAAAAAAACAATGTTTCTAATAGATTCTCTGTTTATTTATTTTTATCTTTGGTACTATACACATTTTAGTCTCATCCAAATATATTATAACAGTTAACTTCTCGGTGAATGTAATATACAATATTAGTTGATACCCACAATAAAAGAAAGGGACTTATATTTTACTTGATTTATCTCCAACTTTGAATTATTTATGTGGATATAAGACTAATGATGGGTCTCTCCAGGGTGTGCGAGGGAACCCATCAGGCATTCTAGGTCGGCTTCTTTCTCCACATTAATCATTCCCTCGAGGAGTTCGTTTACCATGACCAAGCGTTTTGTCGACATCCCATTTTATACAAGGAGGAAGATATACCCAACTCAGAAAGGATAAAACGTTATACGACCGTCATCACAGAGTTATACTTATAGTGGAATTCAAACCATAAGAGATAAATGGTTCAATATTCTATTATTTAATTCCCTTCCCTTATAACTTATGTTTATATTAAATTTAATTCGAAGGTATTATTCTGATGAAAAGTTGTGATTATGTCTTACAGGTACCCAAGTATTGCCATGGATTTTCCATGAAAACTTTACTCACAACAGTTAGTCGAGCTCCTTTTGGGAACTCCAATTTCCTAGCTTTATATTTAATCCAAGAATGTTGGGCCAAAATTCTTTGTTCTTTTCTAAAATCCCAAGTCTGAAATACATTTATATTTTCTATTCTTTAAGACTCCCATACAAGATTTTTTGTCCTTATGTATTGATACTTGAATTTGTCATGATGTTTGGGAGCTTGTATACGGTCTCCATATTATGTTTATGATTATTCCTAAATCTCAGAATAACACATGTATACATATATATATATATATCGGAATATCCGACAACATTTTTATTATGACTTGCTAATATGGGAGAGGAACATGTAGTATAGAATTTAATACATAATTTGTTGACAGAGTTTCAACAGGTTTGTATTTGAAGAGTTTATTGAGTCCTTTTAAACATAATATATATTTCTATAACTTAGCACTATGAAAATTGTTGATATGCAATCTTCATATCTAACATTTTCAATTGTGTAGCTTATATACTTGTAATTTTGTAACTCTTCTTACTCACTAACATTTTTTTTCTCGGGGTTGGTTTAAGTATTTCTACGATAGAAAAAAACCCTCATTCTTTTCCATTATGGTGGAATTAATAAAGTACTCCTTTCTTTAATGTATAAATCATTATAATTGTAACACCCTATTTCCTCCAACTTGTAAATATAACTGGACTGGCCAAGAACTATGCCAAACTCATAAATATGAATATGTGATGTAAATGGACCTTGAGGAAAAGGTCAATGAATGTGAATAACATTTTGAATTTATTGCAGGACTGTTGAGAGGGGATGTGCAGAAAAGAGACCACGATGGCGGTGGAAGGCACCTGAAAAGGTACCATATTTGGACTCCACTGGCCCGGAGAAGCAAAAGTGGCTCGCTGGCCCCCAAGTTTAATGTCTCGCAGGCTGGTAGGCGGACGACTTGATGAGGGATGGGATGGTGAACCGCCCATCCGTAGAGCCATTAGGCCTGATTGGCATGAGGGTAATCGTGCCACACACAACCTTGCAAGAGGATAAGGCGTATGGTAGAAGCGATTGGAAAAACGGGGGCAAATGCGAGCGGAACTCTGGCATTATGTAGAGTGAGTGATAGCATAGAGGAGGGATTGCAACCTTCGCTCCTGGTCACTGGTAGATAGAGAGATAGAGTCTCAGAGCATCGTAGTTTTAGCTCGGGGGTGGCTAGTGGTAAATCTGTTGCGAGTCGCTACGCCTACGGTTGGGTGGAAACGAGCACCCCTCTGAGCAGTTGCACCCACTTATGGTGTTATTTCTGATAAGTGTTTTACATATTGCGTCTTCAAATTCATATATTGATATATATGCTCGTAAAACTGTGAAATTATGAACGATTACAGTATAAGAATGTTTGTGCAGTGTTTTGATAAGAAATAATAGGTATATGCTTATAATAGGAAGTCCCCGCATGGCTTACACTGATAAATGAATTTAGTTATGCATGAGTTAAATCAAGTCAGACTTCTAGTCCATCCTCGGGAGTTTGTTCCCTTTGTCTGTTTCTAGGAAGGCCCCAGAATAGGACTCGTCATAGAGATTCCCCTCTTGGAAAGGTTTTCGAAGAACCTGGAAAAGGGACTTGAATGGGCAAGTCTTAATAACCCTGTACAAGGAGGAATGACCCTCTTAAGGTTCTGAGATGGCAGGGTAGGGATAAGTAACAAATCGACGAATGAGATCTCTTCGGATGACCCATAGCCATTCACGACCGTTAGATTAACGAAAGTAACAAGGGCATTACATACCTTGTCCCTCTTTCCCTCTATCTTCATGAATAGTGAGGAAATCGGGATCATAGATCCCAAGGCCCAGGAGAACATTTGAACCATTGATCTTTCCACATCCACGAAGTAGTGGAAGAATGCACAAAGTAGGACAATATGAGCCATTGGATCTCATTCAGAAATCCCGTCATTCGTTGGGTCAGGTTAAGATGCTCGGAGTTTAGTCTCTGGAGTGTGCACGGGAAGAATGGATCTAGACCGTTAGAGCTTGGCCCATTTACCCGTCAGCTATTAGATCGGATAGGAGGTGCACAGGGTTTAACCCTTCTCACACCAAGCAGACTTCCTGACCTTCATCGGGATATCAACGTTCGTGAAATCGGGGGTCACGAGAATAGAAGATCGAGAATTTTCATGGTAAAGGTACCGGGATGGATCTGGGTCGTCCATTTGAGAGAGGATGCGTCTCACGTGATCATCCATTCCGGAGATCCGGGCATTAGACATTGGGACATCAGCATTCGGGAAATCGGAGTTCCTGAGGTCGAAGGAATCGAGACATCACAAGTCTCAAAATTTCGGAGAGATCATAACCATCCATCTTGAGGAGGACGCATGGCAGCAATTGGCGCCATCAGGAAAGGCCTGACAGGAAGTTGTTGATGTGTTTTTGGGTCATCGGGATATCGGGGATCCTGGTGACAAAGAGTTTATGTATTTTGGAATTGCGAACCGTGAAACTCCGATAACTGGGAGCCAGCTGTCAGCCAGTCCAGATTCGGAGAATCGAGAATCACGGGGACGAGAATTCCATACATTGTGAAACTCCGAAGTTTGAAACCCTGACGAGAGGTAAGGTTGTGGTCATGGGGACGTTGGTCATGTGGGCTAAAGACTTAGCCCGGGAGGCTGAGGTAGTAGAGGAGCATGTCGGGAATTGGGGATCGGTGAACCAAGTTGTTAGGACATCATGAGTGTCAAAACCCTGATAGGAGGAATCCCAATAGAAGTATATGGCTGCAATCATACGAGAGGTGGTCGCATGGACCAGGGCTTAGCGAGGAGGGATAACACGTGAAAGGTGCGTCGGGATTCGAGGGATCGCGAATCCTGAGGACGCGTGCATTTGGACATGAGAAAGTTTGAAACCCTGATGAGGGGGGTATGAATTTGGTCATATAGAGGGAGGTCGTATGGACCCAAGAGACTAGACCAAGGGGACTAGTGGAAGTTAGAGTGCATCGGGATTCGGAGAATCGCGGATCTTGGGCACAAGTGCATTTTGGCACTTGAAAGTCCAAAACCCTGATAAGAGGATATAAGGTTGCAGTCTTATGAGAGAGGTCATATGGACCAGAAGGAATAGCCAAGAGGGGATAAGGCCGGAAGAGAGCTCATCGAAGATTCAAAAGCTCCGTGATGGAGAGTCCAGATTTTCGTGACGGTAAATCCCGATGAACGGAAGAGATTCTGTCGGAGGATCTTAGGGTCTCTAATGACCATTGGATGTGGAAACAAGACATTGACTTAAGGCAGGATGTGGATTATACTTTAGGATAAGCAGCGAGTAGATATGGACGGCCAGAGTCCACCCGCCCAGATCTGCGGCTGAGGATGCATTCCAAAGCACCCTTTCCATTCTACCTTTAATGGGGGGGGAGGTCCTGAATAGTGTGGTGTGTGAAGTGGGGCCCCTCCCTGTCATGACAACCACCATGTCGCATTTCCCTCTTGCCACCTGTATGCCACCTAACCTCGCAATGGGGCATTTCTCATTGGCTGCTCTCTACTCGTGTTGAGGTTTGTTCCTATTGGCCATTCGCTGACCCCTTAGGGATTCATCCCCATCGGTCATTCGCTAGCCCTGCCGGGGTTCGGCGGTTGCAGAGTCGAATGTTTGAACATTACTGTGGCGTCGAAGTGCGAAATACAAAAGACGTTGCATTCAAATGGAACCATGAACATAACCCATGATCACATGGGAATGGAGAAGGAGAGAGAAAGAGACAACTTACGCTGGGCCTCCATGGTTATTTAGGGGTTCGAGTCCGACAGAGGATCGGAAAAATTTGATTTAGGTAGCGGATATGTTACAATAATATTTTATAACTATATGATATATAGAAAAAAAAACATAATATTATATATGGTAATTTTAAGGGTTTAATAGTTGTATAACTATGCAGAATTATGTAAGCTTTCCCTTTCTCAGATTTATAAAAAAATACATAATTTTATGTTAATGGATCTATGATTCATAATATGAATATTTATCTTCTGAAATATATCTACATATTTACACATCAAATTATCTAGCATACACATAAATTTTGTAGTTGCTTGAAAGTCAGTATATATGCAACATAAACAATTAGAATATATATAATTTTGTAGATTTATACTAATAAATAAATTCTTCATAACAATAAAACACATATATATTTAGATGAGATCTTATAGCTACATGTATATCTATAATTTATATAAACATAATTGATTAAATAAACTGCATCAAATTATGTAACTGTTCCACCCAACCATAGATACAAAATAGTCAAGATTACTTCTCCTGATCACCCCCTAGCCTCACCATGACTCCATAAGGGAAAACTGAGCACCAGTCACCTACTATCTCTCTATATAGTTCAGAAAAATCATTTTCCTAACACCACTTGTGCTCATAAAAAGAAATAGTCATCTCCACAACATACTAAGCAATGTTTTGCCTCCCACATATGGTGTATATATTACTTTTTCCATTTCCTAGGAATTTTCCATCCATTTACCTCCTTTGGAAATTCACATATTTACAAATCATTGATCTTTAGGGGCTATCATTGATACAACTCGACTTATGACACTTGTAAAACTTATCTCCACGTTAACTCAAACATGTTCCCCACTCATGGAGTCATAGTCAACTACTTTTAACCTGGTTGTTCCACTTTTTTCCATCATATAATTTATTAAAAAAAAATTCTCATACATGTTTCCATCAAATGAGAATAGTTGGAAAATCAAATTGTTTCCTAACATTCAGAAATCTATTAATTACGTACCCTCACATATTCAAATCCGGAATCAAAATCCTCAACCTAATATAAATGTTGAGGAAATCAACCCACCAAAAATCGATACCAATTTAATAATCCCTAACTAAAACCAGGTAAGAACGAAAAGCTTTAAACCTTGCAGTAGTAGTGATGTATATGGTAACTACACCCATAAATTCCCCTTAATATATGAAATGCATTATATATGGGAAGTAGTTGAGGCCACCAATCATTCCAATAGTCAACCTACACCATCCTTTTCATCACAACCAATTGTGTTAAAATCCTTTCCCTACAAAAGGGTTTGTGTCCACTTCTAAAGCTACTCCACCTCCTACTTCCACCACCCCTAGGAATTGGAATTATTATATCCTCTACTTGGATTAATATGATTATAATCTCACTACCAAATCCCATCAGCATGGTGTTCCAACCGAGGAAAAACCTATTGCGTCTTGTGATAACCCTCCACTCGATAATGGACCTTTACATATTCCTTGCCTAAATGTAGACCTACCTCCCATGGTAGTTGATGGTATTTTTAATTACCTTTATAATTAATTAGTAGGGAAACAAATATTTTTTGCATTAAATTGTCATCCATGGTTTCACATTGAACTTTTGAGTTGTACAATGCATATCGAAATCACACTTTCTTTTTTCACTAGTTTCTCCAGTAGTTGTATTTTCAAGGAATCACCCTTAGAGTCAAAGCGTAAACAGGACCACTATCAAGGTTCTAACAATTCTACTTATACAAACAAACATCATAAAGGAAACGATGACCACACTTGTAGGAAATGGAGACTCACACTTGCTTAAAAATAAATTCACACTTATTGTAAGGGAAATTCACTCTTTACTGAAAAAGGAAATTCAATCTTAATATGTAAAGGAAATCCACTTTTACTGTAAAGGAAATTCACTCTTTGTAAAAAAAATAAAGTTCACTTTTTTTTAAAGGAAATTCACTCTTTGATGGAAAAGTAAATTCACTAAATTCACTCTTGGCTGGAAAGTAAAAAAGTTACAGGAAATAAAGTCTATTCCTTGCCAATATATCATCGTCTGTTACTTAGAGAAGTAAGTGTAATTGTTGAGTTAAGAACAATGAAAATCTTGTAAACATAAAACTTAGAGAAGTAAGTGTAATTGTTGAGTTGAGAAAAATGAAAATCTTGTAAACATAAATCTACTAAATTGAATGTAGTCAACAAACATTGGATAAAGGAATGTAATCTACCAATCCTAGAAAAAACAATGACTCTGATCTACAAAAGAATTGAAACTTTGTTTAACGAGGAAATGTCGATCTTCAAAGAAACAGAAATGAACAAGCCACAGATGAATTAAATGTAATTGCGATGATAATTCAAATTTGTGAAGGAAATCTATTTCTCTTACTAAGAAAACAATTATCTATAGGGAAGGAAATAATGATACTTTAGAACATAATAAAATATTAAATGACTGTTCAGATTCAAAATATTTTTCTCACAATAACAATCTACGAGGGAAATGAGTTTAACACACCACATTTAGCTTTTTAAACACAATAAACTCTAGATAAAAATTGTCAATAATAAAATCGTACTGAACTAACTATTGCTACAACACTTGTTGTGTTTGAGTGGTCCATAGTTCCTCAGACATAGTGCTGGAAAGTGGCAACTACTAAATCACCTCGTGCAGACATAAATCTGTGAAACGTGAACCAAACTCTAGCATGACTTTTGATTGAACAGAAATTCACATGCCATAATTTATGTAGTCTATTATCTGTACAAGAGAAGACGCTCTGATTTATACTAACCCCTAAATATCTATACTAAATAAAACATGCATAAACACACTTGAGAACCAACATATCTCAAGTTTTCTTAACAACAACTAATAAAATTGACTTGTTTATTTATAAGTTAGGAACACGTAGTTTCAAACTCATTGACCCATGAGAATTCACTAATCGAGTTTAGACTTTTCCAAATTCAAAACCCCATGACATTAAAATAAAGACATGGTTACATGCCACACACAAAGTCCATATTAGCAAGATTCATTTTCCATGAATTCAAATTATGTTCCACAACATTTGTTGTTTTACCATGCATATCCTTCGGTTCCAAATCTCATGGTTCAGAATATGTTATATTATATTCCTGGTTGTAGTAGTTTTATAGCCCAACAATAGTGTTTTTTCAACGTCCGAGTTCTATAGCTTTCCTATAGATTTCCCAAAGAAGTTTCCTGTAGATTTCCCACAATGTTCTTGTAGTTTTCTTGTATATTATCCAAAGCCTCAATTTATATTTCCTATAGTTTATCCATATCCAAGCTATAGCATATACAAATTGAAACTTCCTATAGGTAATTTTGAGAACATAATTTAATATGCTTATCATTAAATAACAAAAAAAATGTGATTGAATTCACACCAATAAGTACCTCATGCCAAAGATGTCATCTAAGCATAAAAAGGTAACTGAAGGATATAAATGTGGATGAAAAATTACGTAAACGATTAAAAAAACTCAAGAAAACAATGAAAATATTGGTGTTGTTCATTTCCCCCCAACTCAAGTCACTTCATATCCTCATGTAATTCTATAGATTTTTCTTTCTATAAGGATTTTGTTGGATTACTAAAAGAGGGTTGAATCAATAATAGAGCAATCTAATCATTTTTAACTAAATAATGCAAGTGTTATATCAATATAGAATTATCATCCAATATTTGCAGAGTAAATAAACAATGAACAAATGAACAATCATACACATACATAGTACACCAGTGCTTTTACATGGAATCCCAAATCGGTACAAAACCACATAATTCTTTTTCTTATATGCCTAGAAGAATTACATTCATTGGAAGCACCAACTTCCTTTATTTTCCTACTAGAACTGGAAGGAGGCTCCAAACCCCTAGTTTCTCAAGATACAACTTGAGGGAATCTCTGCAATTATCTTGCTAAAACCAGAAGAAGGCTACAACCCCCTATGTTCTTTGGCTACAACCGAAAGGTTCCTAGAACCACGTGTCCTTCCCCCATCCAACTTCTCTGATGTTCAAGTAGAATTATGGAACCACTTTCACACTATCAATGTGAGATATACTATTATAAACATGTATCAATAAACATGCACCAAGAAACCTGTACCAGTAACTTGAACCATGCATCAACTTGTACCTCAACCTGTAATCAACATGTACCATAAACAAGTGCATCGACCATGAACCAAACCATACCAAACAACATGTAATCAACTTGTACCATAAACAAGTGCATCAAACATGCACCCACCTATACCTAAACCTACAAACCTTCCTTAACTTTAACAACAAGAGACTATCATTTTCATCAAACTTTACTTTAGTTTCACATTACTAGTTTTGGATTAGTCAACAACCCTAACATGAATTAATCATAACTATGTACTTGTAATGAATAAAGATTGGAAAATAGTAAACAATTGTCTTCAATGTGTTTTATGCAATTACTCCAGGTGTCACTACTTGGAACCTCTCAGAAAAGGAGTTATAGAAAAAATAACATACCTTGTTGAATTTTGGCTTATTCTAGAGAGAGAAATTCTAGAGTGTGCCCCCCACGGAATATTTGTTGTATGGATCTGAAAAATTTTACACAAAATACTATAGACTTTACTCTAACCAACAAATTTTTTCTTACCAAATTTGGATCTGTTATGAAAACTTTTGATGTTTTTACCCGAAACACCTATTTTAGACTAGTTTCAAGACTAGCCACAAACCTTGTTTTCCACGTAGTGTAAATCAAAAAATACAAAGACGCACAAGATGAAATTTGTACAACATCTACTTGGATATGTTTCCTCATTGGCTTCCCAATTTCACGGTCAGAATCATTCTAGAAAAAAAGTTATTACGAAAATGATGACATGGCCTATAAATAACATATCTTAGAAAGCATCGTCAAAAGAATTTATCCTCCTTTGAATTTCAACCTTGTTTACTTCACCTTCCTCTGAAATTCAGCTTAGATATCCTTTGGTTCCCTGAGTCACCTATAGATATTCAATATGCTCAAGTTTAATTAAAATGAGAGAGCCTTACCTCTTATTTATACTTTCATGTAGCTTTCTCAAGGGGTTACCTTTTAACCATCTTAACATAATTTCTTTATTTTAGAGATAACCCACTCCTAACCACTTTCCATAATTTGAAAGTTTTCTATTTAGTTTATTATTTAAATAATCCTCCTTGACTTTCACTTCACTTTATTATTTAAATAATCCTCTTTCACTTTGTCACTTCACTTTATTATTTAAATAATCCTCTTTGACTTTGTCACTTTACTTTATTATTTAAATAATCCTCTTTGACTTTATCACTTCACATTATTATTTAAATAATCCTTTTTGACTTTGTCACTTCAATTTATTATTTAAATAATTCTCTTTGACTTTGTCAATTTACTTTATTATTTAAATCATTTATTCTTTGCAAGAACTTTGACTTGTTTGAGCTTTTGGGGCTTCAAGCCAACATATGATGGTCCTCCAACTACGTAAGGACATAACTCTCAAACCGTGTGGAGTTATGTGACTTTCCACATACCACCAGAAATGGCACGGCAAGTATTATCGATATAGAGTAGTATTACCTAAAAATACATCCAAAATCATACCATTATACATCAAACAAACTTGGGTCCATTACCCAAACCTTTGTGATACCAGAATTCACTACCAGACTTTCTTCATGTGTTGACATCAATGAAAACAAACCAAATTAATAAACAATATCCCCCTTTGGCATTGATGACAACACTCTGATGCAATACTGAAATCATATCACTCATGCTCCCCGTGGAACCATGCCTTCATATCTGTGACCAACGCTCCCCCCAGAACCATGCCTATGTCCTATGCATATGATAAATATCTCCCCCTTTGTCATCAATGGAAAATGTATCTTTCCATTTGATTATGCTCCCCCTAACTGACTCGTTTGATCTCCCAATCTAAATTGTCCTCTTTATAGTTCTTCCTCCTGTACATCTAAGACATATAAGATAATCATTCAAAAGAATTCATTTTCGAGTGGAAATAGCTCCAAGTCTCCGGTGAAGATACTCAAAGGATTCTTGTGGAAGCAGTTTTGTAAAGATGTCTGCCACTTGTTCTTTTGTGCCCACATATTCAACTCTCATGTTCTTTTCTACAACCTGTTCCCATAGAAAGTGATACTTGATTGGAAAGTGCTTCATCTTGGAGTGCATCATTGGGTTCTTTGAGATACTTATGGAACTTGTATTATCACAATATATTGGAATGGGATCATGATAGTCAACCTGTATATCTATCATAGTTTTTTCCATCCATAGAACCTGCGTACAACATGTTGTTGTTGCAATATACTCTTCCTCTCTTGTAGATAAATACATTGATGATTGTTTCTTTATTAGCCATGATACTAAACACTCACCCAACTAGAACTTTGATCCAATTGTGCTTCATCAACCATCAATGCAACCTTCCCAATATGCATCTGTGTAGGCAATACATGATACATCATTTCCTTTTGGATACCATAATCCAAACTCTTCTCTTCCTTTGAGATATCTGAAAATCCTCTCCACTGCTAATACATGTGATTCATTTGGTGTTGCTTGAAATAATGCCACTTGTCCAACTTCCTACATTACATCTTCTCTAGATAATGGCACATATATTAGGCTACCAATCATTGAACTATATTTCCTTTGATCTATAGACTTTGAATCATCATCTTTTCTCAACATGCAACTAGTTTGCATGGGAGTGATAACTGGTTTTCAATCTTCTATTCCAAACCTCTTTAGCATTTCTTTGATATAATTGGTTTGAGAAATAAATATTCCTTGGTTGCTTTGACATATATTAAGACCCATAAATAAGGATAGTTCTCTAAGTAATGACATTTCAAATTCATTCTACATGTCCTTTGCAAATTTTTGGCTTAACATGTTATCAATACTTCCAAAAATAATATCATCAACATAAACTTCAATTAATAAAATACTATCTTGAGGTACCTTGATGTAGATTTTGTTGAGTGCACTTCCTTTTTTGAACCCTTTCTGTTGTATATATTTATCCATTCTAGAGGACCATGCTCTAGGAACCTATTTTAGACCATACAAGTCCTTCTTTAATTTACACACATAATCTACATTATCTGACAACTGAAATCCTTCTGGTTCTTCGATGTCGACTTCTTCTTGAAGTTCCCCATTCATAAAATATGACTTTACGTCCATATGATACACTTTAATATTTTTGGATCATGCACAAGCTAAAAGCAATCAGATTGCTTTCATTCTAGCAACTGGGGAAAATGTCTATTGAAAGTCGATTCCTTCAATCTATGCATATCCTTTAGATACCAATCTAGGTTTGTTCCTTGTAACATGTCCATCTTCATTCAATTTATTCATGTATACTCACTTTGTGTTGATCACATTCTTATCCTTTGGTCTTGGAACTAATTCCAAAGTGTCATTTTTCTCTATTTGATCTAATTCTTCATTCATGGCCTTATTAAAAAATTCATCCTTGTTGGTCTCTTCAAAATAGGTTGGTTCAATCGTAGATGAGAGTGATAAGTGAATTTGTTCTAGTGAATGGATTATTCTTCTAGTCTCAACTCTTGCATCTTTGTTTATAATAATATGATCTGAAGGATGATTCTTATGTACTTGTTTGCTAGGTGTCTTTGGAGGCACTTGATGAACTTTCCCTTTTTCGTCTGTTTGATCCTCTTCATATTTCCCTTCTACTTATTGTTCTTGTTCTTGTTCTTCTTTGTAAAGTTGTTCCATTGATTCATTTTCTTCTTCATTTAATTATTGTCTACATGTTTCATTAATTGTTACATTGACGCTTTCCACGACTTTGTTCAATCTCATGTTCTAACACTCGTATTATCTCCTTGTACTTGAGTAACCAACAAGTAATTATTTATCCACACGAGAGTCAAAATTTCTCATTCTTCCATATTTTCTTTCAATGTAGCATTTTCTTCCAAAAATTCTGAAGTGGTTCACATTTGTCGGTCTTCCATTCCATAGCTTGTAGGGAGTTTTGTCGATGTTTTTTCTGAGAATTAATCTGTTTTGAATGTGAAATGTTCTATGCACTACCTATGTCCAAAACATATCTTTCAATTTGGAATCTATTAGCATTGTTCGAGCCATTTCAAATATTGTCATGTTCTTTCTTTTAACAAATCCATTTTGTTTGAGGTGTCCTAGCAACAAAGAATTGGTTTTTTATTCCATGCCTAGTGCAACAATCCATAAATTCCTTTGAAGTGAACTCTCCTCCATTATCATATCTCAAGCATTTGATTTTTGAATTCATTTCATTTTCAACCATTTCCTTGTAGATCTTGAATTTTTCAAAATCTTCTGACTTATTCCTAAGAAAGAAAAATGCAATCATTCTTGACCTTTTAAACTATTTGTTGTAGTTGCTCCAACTAGATCAATATGAACAATTTCTAGTGGTATTGTCGTTGAATATTATTTTATTTAAACATTGTCTTTGTTTTATTTCTTTGTTGACAATACTTGCATAAAGTGTTGTTTGGTTTCATGATTTGGGTAATTTCTCTAACTGCTTCCATTTTGTTGATTTTCACAAGGTTATCAAAATGTATGTGACCCATTCTTTTGTGCCATATCAAACTTTCATCTTCCTTTCCTCAGAAACACTTTTCATTTCCAATTTCACTTAATACATATATTTTTCTTTAAGTTCTCGAAGTTGTTGCAATAAATTTTCCTGAACCTTTTTTTCTTATCTCACACTTTTATGAATCAAAAGTAACTTTATGAACTTGGTCACACACTTGACTCGCACTTAGAAAATTATGTTTCATATTTTCTACTAGTAGAACATTTTATGCCCTCGTATTCTTGTTACCAATTTTGACTATGCCTTTTCCAATGATTTTAGCTAAGTCATCATTTCCGAACGAGATTGATCCATCTCTTTCCTTTATTAATGTAATAAAATTGTCTCTATCACCTTCCATGTGTTTTTAACAACCACTATCAACATACCAACCACGTTTCTTCTGCTTAGTTTGTAGAGAGAGTGTCCATTATTCATTGTTATAGTGATTCTGCTTTGTTATCCATGTCCTTTTGTATGGTTCGTGTCCGTGACTATTTTTGTTTTGTTGTGGTACTCTAGTAGGGACTACCATTCTTCAATCTTTGGCCATGTGTTCAAAGTTGTTACATTTTTAGCATTCCACTTCAGTGCTCAAATATTCAAACATGTTGTAACTTCTTCTCTATGTTTTACTAGGCGTTCTTGGATAACCCTTTTGTGTATGACTTTCAAAGTTGTTTATGTTCATTTTGTTAGCTCTACAATTTACATATTTATGTCCAAAATTATTACATACATAACATAAACTAGAAAAGATAGTTTGATTCTTAGGAGTTGAAGATCTTATGAAATGAGGTACTCTTATGAATTCTTCTTCTTCCCGAGTTTTATCTGTTTCTTTCGTTCATTGATTATGAAACCTGAATCTTCTTGGTGAAGGAGTGGCCTTGTAATTTTTTTTGTAGACCTTCCTATCCCCTTTGATTGTTGTTGGATAGATTTTTTGATATGTTTCATGTTTTGTTGTTTTGGAGCTTCATCCCTTTTCTCTCTGATTGTATCCATGTATGGACTTGTCATGATGAGGTTTTTGATTACTAATAATGTCATTCAAAACTTTTGAGTTGTTCTGCATATTTTTTTTTGAGGATCCTTTCTTAATGTGACAATTTCTCCTTCCAAATTTCCAATGATGTTGTCTCTTCCTTCTAGTTGTTCTTTGAGTGCTTCTCCAATTCTTTTATCTTCTTCAATTTGAACCTTCAAATTTGTGATCATTTGTTCTAGTTCTTGAGTGTCTCCTTTCTTGTTTAGTTCCTCTTGTAGTTTCTTGTTTTTCTTCTTTTCTCTTCTAATAACTTCTATGGAACACAACAATTCTTCTCGATAGTCAACTTCAAAATCTTCATATTATTCTTCGGCATCTTCATATTATTCTTTGACCTCTTTGTATTATTCTTCAGAGTCTTTTTTATAAGAGTCTTCTACTGCCATAGATAGAACTCTTTATGTCCCACTGTCATTGATTTCATCTTCATCTGATGATGAGATGTCTTCTTTAGTGCATAAGCATTTCTTGAAAACTTTATTTGTGGTTCTTTTGTCTTTATATGTTTGTTTGTTATTTGAGCAACCTTCATCATTTCTCTTTTTATTATGAGGACATTTGTTATCAAAATGACCAATACCATCACAATTAAAACAAATCAAAGGAACATTACCTCTATACCTGTCGTTGGTTCCCTTGTTCAATCTTCTAACAAAGTTGGTCACTTCTTCATCATCTTCCGAGACGTTACTGTTGTTGTTATGTTCTTTTTATTTTTTCTTTCCCTTTTTCTTTGACCTTTTGGATGCTTTGAAGGCTGTTTATTGTATATCTAGATTTTCCTGTTCAATTTTCATTTCATATGTTTTGAAGATTCCATGTAGTTCGTCCATGCATATTGAGTTTAGATAGGCTCTTTCTTCTAGTCTTGATATCTTAGGGTCAAATATCATAGGAAGAGATATTAGTACCTTTTGAAAAATTACATATTCTTTGATTTCTTCTCCGAATCCCAAGATTGCATTTGCTGTTTGATCGACTCATAAAAAGTAAGTTGAAATATTCTCATCTTCCTTCATCATTAGTTGTTCGAACTGACCTTTGTAAGTTTGAAGCTTTACTACTTTGAGTTTTGAATATCCTTCATAAATATTTTTAAGTTTGTCCCAAATCTCTTTAGTGGATTTACAATTTTCACCTTTGGTGAATAACAATTCTCCAAGACCATTCAAAAGTGCATTTGTGGCTTTGGAATTATTCTGACCGAGTTCCACTTATTTGTAATTTTTTGGAGAAACTGTTGGTGTTGTGTATCCATCTACAATTGATTTCCAAATTTCAAATCACTATGTATGTATCTATGTATTCATACTTATGCTCCAAAATGAATACTTATGTCCATCAAACTGTGGTATTCTATTTTTACACATGTTTTTTCTCTCCATGATCTACCTTTCCATGGTTAAACTGATTTCTGAAGGAACCTGCTCTGATACCAATTGTTGGATTACTGAGAAGGGGTATTAATCGATAATAGAGCAATGCAATCCTTTTTAAACATATAATGCAAGTGTTATATCATTGTAGCATTATCATCCAATATTTGCACAGTAAATTAACAATGAAAAAATGAACAATAATACACATACATAGTACACCAGTATTTTTATGTTGAAACCCAAAGAGGGAGAAAACCATGTAATGCTTTTTCTTATATGTCTTGAAGAATTACATTCATTGGAAGAGACAACTTCCTTTGTTTTCTAGCTATAACTGGAAGGAAGCTCCAACCCTCTAGTTTCTCAGGCTACAACCTGAGGGAAGCTTCAACTCATGAATTCTCTAGCCACAACCAGAAGGAGGCTACAACCCCCTATGTTCTCCGGCTACAACCGGAAGGTGCCTACAATCACTTGTACTTTCCCTGTCCAGCTGCCTTAACGTATAAGTAGAATGATGAAACCATTGTCACATTATCATTTTGATATATAGTGCTATAAACCTATTCCAGTAAACCTGCACCAAAACACTTGTACTAATAACCTGCACCATGCATCAACCTGTACCTCAACCTGTACCATAAACAAGTGCATCAACCATGCACCAACCTATACCTCAACTTGTACCTTAAACAAGTGCATCAAACATGCACCAACTTGTACCTCAACCCGCAAACCTTCCTTAACTTTAACAAGTGACTAACATTTTCATCAAACTTTACTTTAGTCTCACATGACTAGTTTTGGATTAGTCAACAACCCTAACTTGAAATAATCATAACTATGTACCTGTAATGAATAAATATCTGAAAATAGTACACAATTTTCTTCAACGAGTTTTATACAATTCCTCCAGGTATCACTACTTGGAACCTCTCAGAAAAGGAGTTATAGAAAAAATAACATACCTTGTTGAATTCTGGCTTATTCTAGAGAGAGAACTTATAGAGCGTGCCCCACATAGAATATTTGTTGTATGGATATGAAAATTCTACACAGAATACAAAAGACTATACTCTAACCAACACATTTGGTCCTACTAAATTTTTATCTTTTATGAAAAGGTTATGACGTTTTTACCTGAAACACTTGTTTTAGACTAGTTTCAAGACTAGACACAAACCTTTTTTTCCACAAAGTGTAACTCCAAAAAAAAACCAACTCATAAGCTAAAATTCGTACCACAACTACTTGGATATGTTTCCTCAATGGCCTGCAAATTTCACAGTCTGAATCATTCTAGAAAAAAATTATTGTGAAAATGGTGAAACGACTAAATAACACACATTAGAAAGCATCATCAAAATAATTTATCCTCCCTTGAATTTCGGTTTTCTTTACTTTACCTTCCCTTTAAAATTCAACCTAGATAGCCTTTGGTTACCTCAGTCACCTATAGATATTCAATATGCTCAAGTGTAATTAAAATGAGAGAGTCTTGCCTCTTATTTGTACTTTCACATGTACCTTCCTCAAGGGGTTACCTTTTAACCATCTTAACCTAATTTCCTTATTTTAGTGCTAATTCACTTCTAACCACTTTCCATAATTAGAAGTTTATCCATTTACTTTATTATTTAAATAATCCTCCTTGACTTTGTCACTTCAGTTTATTATTTAAATAATCCTCTTTGACTTTGTCACTTCACTTTATTATTTAAATAATCTTCTTTGACTTTGTCACTTCACTTTATTATTTAAATAATCCTCTTTGACTTTGTCACTTCACTTTATTATTTAAATAATTTCTTCTTTGCAAGCCCTTTGACTTCTTTGACCTTTTGGGGATTCAAGACAACATATGAGGGTCCTCCAACTTCGTAAGCCCAAAACTCTCAAACCGTGAGGAGTTATGTGGAGTTTCACATACCACCCAAAATGGCATGACATGTAATGTCTATCTAGAATAATATTACCTTCAAATATATCAAAACTCATACCATTATACATCAAACAAACTTGGGTCCATTACCCGAAAATTTGTGCTACCGAAATTCACTACCGTCCTTTCTTCCAGGGTTGATATCAATGAAAACCAACCCAATTAATCAACATATTGTGGATATGGATATGCTAGGAAAACAGAACTCCAATTGCAGGAGGGGTGGCCTCCTTCTTCCTCACAATAACCCACATTTTGGCTAAAATTGTCCCAAAAATCATCTTCATACTCATCATATTCTAAGAGAATACACACAATAGGGAAGTGAAATATTAATCCAATCCAACCATGCTCTCTCAAAAAAATAATATACCTTGAAAATCAATTCAGTGAAGCATCAAACATCTCACTTGTAAATGGATTATTACCCTTCATTTCTTCAGCCAAGAATCCATTTCTCCTTTTGAGGTAGAAGAGAACTTCTAGTGTACTCATAGTAACCAAGAGTTTAGAATCATGGATGGATGAAATATATGCTTCCTTAAAAGAGTTTGCAAATGATTGTTTCTACATTATCTGAATTTTTTCAGTGAGCAACTTTGCTGGACGTTGGACCAATTTTAGGGGATAATTTTCCCTCATGGGCTAATTTTCCATGGTTTTTCCAAAAAAGAGATTCAATATTTTAAAAATGATTTGCCCAAATTATATAGGATACAATTATTTTACCTTAAAAATCGCCAAAATTTTATAAAAACTATATAAAATCCTTAGAAATTTGAATATTTTTATGAAACTGTCACCAAACATTTATAGTTGGCATATGAAGTATTAGTAATATTCACCAAGGCTTCTACATTTTCAAATAAATTTCCATCCATGAAATCATCCCTGATGTTGGTCTCCCCTCACCCACAATTCTTCATTCCAGTCCAAGAAATCTTGGAAGGAAAGTGCATTGTTCCATTTAACTCATTTCTTCATGAATGAAAAAAAATCCCTAATTTGTATATCACCAATGAAGGGGTTTGGGTATGATCCATTGAAATCAATCATTACAAGAGTGTGTTGATACCATTTACATAACAATCCCTGATCCTCCTCACTTCCTCTAAAAGAAAATTTTATGAATTTATTCTAGACCACAATATTCTTTTACAAAATTAATTATTCTTGCAGATATAGAAATTAAGAAGGGGAAGGAAGGAATTAATATTTCATTTTTTCATCTAGAAAATAGGAATATTTGTTTTAGTTCCCTAGTTATTGAGCTTCAATAGTTAGCCTCTTGATCATCATATTTTATTGTGTACCGTTGGAATTTTCAAACTCTCCTTTACAGGAATCATTTTTTTGTTTCTCTATTAAGGAGACTATCTTTTCTTATAAGCATTCAAATTTGGCTTTTTAACTGACTAGCCTGTTTTCCAATATCTCAATCTCACTTTCCACTATCAAAATTGATCAAATCTACTATCCATATTTGTGGGGTTCATGTTTCCTTTTCTACTCCTATTACCTCTACATATATCCTCTTGTAATGTCTCTCTTGGTATTATTCCTTAATACTTTCTTATTTTTGTTCCTATGGTTTTTCTTCAAGTCTTTTGTATCGGTGGGGTTTAGGAAAAAATATTTCTCCTTAATTGAATCACACATTTCTACCTGTGGAACAAGGGATAACTCGTCCCTTTTCTCGTCAATGGCCTTGACTAATCTTCATGTTGGAGATACTTCACACACACCTAGTATTTATTTTTCCTATGTTTTTCCCTATGCATATTATTCATTATTCAATATCCTATATTTTATGGAGAGTATTTCTCTAGTAGAATATTCTCTTAAGTTAAAACTTTAGTTTGATCGGTTGAATGGAGAGTAGATGCCACATTGGGATCATCGCCATGCAACATTAGGATCATCACCATATAATGCCCATTGTCTTTGGGATCATCACCAGACTAGTGTATTATTCATGATTCCCTGATCTCCTCCTCACTTCACTCTGTTTCAGTTAGTTAACTGAAGACTTGTAACATCCCTCTCTGACGCAGTTACCAAACTTATTATTTGAGGACACTTGCTCGCAAGTGATCTAGATTTATATGATGATAAAACTTTTCTTTCATTCTGATGCATCGAGTTATATGACAGGATGTTTTTACTACCATGATATAGACAGGTGTCGCTGACTCAGTTTCGTTGAGTGTGCAGGGTTTTGGACCTTGAGGATGCAAAGGCATCGGTAGAACTCCCTTGGACTCCAGATTGAGTCAGGGAGTGGGGTACTTGAGTTGTTTCATTTATGATGATATTGTTTCATTTTGATGATGTACTATTGATTATATGATATGTTGCTGACATGATCTGACATGATGGTTGATGATGCAGGCTGACGATAGCTTGCCG
>ML777370.1:1088480-1125288 GCA_009831015.1 Picea engelmannii | reverse complement strand
TGACGTTTTCGCGTTGAGGATGTTATGATGTGGTCGTCCGGTTGTAAGGATGTGTAAACTATTGATAACTTTGAGACATACTCAGTGGAAGGTCGCGCGCCTTCCGTATTGGGCGCCACCGTGCTGTTTATTTATGTCATACTAGATTTCTTTCAGCTAGTTGCTTGGTCTGATGGTGTCGGGCGGGATGTAGACACCTCCATGTTCCTCAGAACAGTCGCCAGCCCTGAGACCTTAAATGGTTAAAGACGATGGGAAACCGGGCTTGAGCATTGCTTATGTGTCTTGGAGGTCCTAACCTTGCAGGGTAGGACGGGCGGGAGGTCAGTCGCTTTCAGCAGTCAGTTTTGCTTGTCGTGTGATCATCATTATGCATGTGTTTACGTATCGTACGTCCTGGTCATATTCTTATGTTCGTCCTAGTTGCGTCGCATCATCGTCAGGCGATGGTGCAGAGTCGAGTAGACTGCAGTTGTCTCACTGTACACAGGCACGCACACAAAAAAAAAAATTGCACATGTTACTAGAATGGTTGTCGTAACAAGACGGATCGTTACAAGACTGATAGGCTAGTTAATTGAGACTAGGTGGTAGTTCACTCTTGTAACTTCCCGAGAGACTAGACTAGGTGGAAATTTACCCTCGTAACTATTGGTGTGTTTCTAGGTCACTATATACAGCCACTATGGCTCATTGTATTCTCCTCGAGTGTATATTGGTTGATTTATATAGGGTATATCATGTGTAAATTATCATTCATTCATTTGGTTAATGAGAAGTCTTCCATTCTTTCTTTCCTTCTTCTCTTTTCTCATATTATCTATGCAACTTTGTATGTCAATTCATATATAGATCTATTTTGTGAAGGTTGAACAAATTTACATGGTACCAAAGCCAATGGATTACTAGGGAAAATACACACAAATTTTTTTTTGTAGGTACCGAATATTGAAGACAACGAAAAAATGGAAATTGAAAGAGAATTCATTCTTACACCATACAATTTATTTTCATGGAAGGAGCAGATTATAATTCATATTGAACGTAGAGGGTTGTACTGGTTAACAATGAAAACATAGACAGAACCAACATCATCCATAGAAAAATCAAAGTATCTAAATCAAATGGATGAAGCGTTTGGAACAATTTGCAGTCTCATTTCTCCTTAACTCCTCTTTCACATATTCTCCTATAAAACCCCCAATGAAGCCTGGACCACCATGGAAGGGTTTTTTGGAAAACAGGACAAGATGAGGGGACACATGATCGAGGTGTAATTTCTCACATTGGATGCAATAATCTTTGACAATCTCCACGATTTCTTTACCAAATATAAGGATTTGTTGTTGCAACTCAAGGTTTGTGGGGTTGATAAATCTAAGCAGGATAAAAAAATGGTTCTCACCATTCTCTCCAAATTTGGTCTAGAATAATATGTGTTTGTATCCACATATAATTTATTTAGGTCCACCTATGCATCTACTTGGATGATGCCCTCTCTTGAGGCCTTTATTGAGTCTATGACAGAACAACAGAACAAGCTCATCAATATGGAAAAAATCAAAGGCCCAAAGGCACATGCACTTACTGTGCAATATGGAAGTACTCATCAATATAATAAATATGAAGAGAAATAAAAAATTAAATCACATGAAAATCCAAATATTTATCATACTTCACATGGATTTTCTATCTCAGGAAAAAATCTGAGGTCTTTCAACACCTCATATATTTCAAAACCCTTGATGAGACAAAGTAAGGAGATAAAATCAAACTCCTCCGAATAAAAAATGGGGGAGATTATTTCAACCATGTGATACCAAATATTTGGCATGAGGAATGGATTTAGTTGCAACACATGGTTATGTATACTCTACATCAAAATAGAGTTGTTGAGTGAAAGAGTAGATATCTAAAAGAGATGGCATCTTGCATGCTACATGAAAAGTCACTTCCACAGAGATTATGGGCTGAATCACTTTATTGTGCAACCTACATACAAAACATACCTCCTCATAGATGTGTCAAGGATACCCTTTGCGAGGATTGGAGCGGCCTCAAACCGAAAGTTACCCACTTCCATATTTTCGGTTCTCGTGCATGGGCCAAGATTCCCTCTGAGAAGAGGAAGGCACTTGATCCACATAGCACATAGTTCATATTTGTTGGATACCCCTATGGTGTGAAGTGATATAGACTCATTGATATTTCCTTAGACTAACTCATTATTCAACATAGTTTCCAATTCAAGGAAAGTGTCTCGCATGTACCTCAACAACTACATCTAGACATTGTTGTTCTTCCACCCATCAGAGATGACGATCATGTACATGTGTCAAATCTTATTTAGATGAGAGTTATGATTCATAGGATTTAGATGATCCAGAAGTAGATTCAGTAAAATCAAATACAGATTTAATGCACCTAGATGTAGATGTAGAGCCTGAGAAGAGGCCTAACTGGGCCAAGACTATTCTGCAGGATGCAGGGGATCTTGTTGGGGTTATAGCTAATACTAGGAGGACACGATCTCGTTTCAAGGAGTCTCCTCTTTCACTCACTACCACAAAACTATTGCCACCTAGGAATATTTTCTTGGTTCAACATTCATATCCATTGTCTTATAGCGAGGTTGCTAGAAATCCCTTTTGGGAATCCACCATGAAGGAGGAGTACAATTGTCTCCTTGAGAACCAAAGTTGGGATCTGGTTCACCTTTCTTAAGGAAGGAAACCTATTAGGTGCATATGGGTCTATAAGACTAAGAGCACAATGCATGGACATATTAGTAGATACAAATCCAAGCTAGTTGCCAAAGGCTTTCAATAAGTGCATGGCATTGATTATGATGAGACCTTCGATGCAGTAGCAAAGATGGATTCCATATGTTTTTCACTTTTCATTGTTGCAACCAAGGGATGCAATGCCCATCATATGTATGTGAATAATGCATTTATTCATGGTGATATTTGTGAGGAGATCTATATGGAGCATCCCCAGGAATCTATGCAAGATTTATCTTTGGTATGTCTACTGAATAAATCTCTCTATGGCCTCAAGAAGGCTCTGAGGTTATGGTATGTCAAGATGGACATATAACTTCTTTCATAGAAATTTTTACATTGTAATTCAAACATGAATGTTTACATGATTAGGATGGCTAATTCACTTCTACTCCTAGTACTGTATGTTGATGATTTGTAGATCATGGGTTGCTCAACTTGAGGGATTTTTGTAGTCAAGAGGATTCTACATGACAGGTTCTTGATGATGGACATGGGTCTCCTACATTTCTTCATTGGAATCAATATCAGTCAGGATGCATCAAACATCAAAATGTCTTAGGCCAAGTATGCATTATATCTCCTTGAGAGATTTCACATGACAGACTCCATGTCTAAATCAAATCCTTTCTTATGAGGATCCAGACTTGAGGATGGTGGGGACACTCCAGTGGTTGAAAACACATTGTATAGACAACTAGTGGGGATCTTTTTCTATCTCACACATTCCAGACCAAATCTCTCTTATGCAGTTGGAGAAATATCTAGGTTCATGTAGGAGCCCCATAAGCTACATTGAAAGGATTCAAATCTTATCCTTAGATACATATAGGGCACCATCACCTTTGGGATTCACTATATATGAAAATATACATTGGATCTAATCAGTCTAACTGATCCTGACTGGGCTAGTGATAGAATTGATAACAATTTGACATCTGGTTATTCACTTAGTCTTGGTTATGGGCCCATCTGTTGGTTGAGAAAGAAGCAGGTTGTTATTTATATATCTTCAGTCAAGGAAGAGTACATAGGACTAGTTAACATAACCATTCAGGCTATGTGGCTACAACATTTTCTCACTAGGTTGAAAATTCAGTTTCATTAGTCCATAGTCATCGAGTGTGACAACCAAAGCACTGAGAAGTTATGCAGAGATCCATTTTAGGGGTAGCAGATGAAGCACATCGAGATCCACATGCACTATTGTAGTTACTTCACATGCATATATAATTTATTTTTCCTAAGGTTTTTCCTTGGTTATTAGTCATTATTCATTCTCCTATATTTTAGGAAGAATATCCCTCTAGGGAAAATATTCTTTTCGGTTTGATCAGTTGAGTGGAGTCTAGATGCTACATTGGGATTATCACCATGCAACATTGGGATCATAAAAGTCTAATGCAAATTTTCATTTGGATGACCACAATACTATTGCATTACCCTTGATTCCTTGATCTCCTCCTCACGTCACTTTGTTTTAGTCAGTTAACTTAAGAGTAATAAACTAGTTAACTCATCCAAGTGGCAATTCACTCTCGTAACTACCCAAGAGACTAGACTAGGTGGAAGTTTACTCCTGTATCTGCTAGTGTGTATCCATATCACTCTATACTACCACTATGGTGGATCATATTCTCCTCCAGTGCACATTGGTTGAGTTATACAGAGTATTTCAAGTGTAAATTATCAATTATTCATTTGGTTAATGAAAATTATTTCATTCTTTATCTCTTGCTTCTTCTTTCTCAATTTGTCTCTGCAAATGTGTCTGGTATTTTCTAGCTAGATTTTTTCTATGTAGTTTCAACACATTTACATGGTATAATATCTGATGGATTTCTAAGAAAATGAAACACCGAATTATTTTTGCAAGTACCAAAGATTGAAGACGACAAAAAAATGGAATTTTAAAAAGAATTCATTCTTACACCTTACAATTACTTTGCATGGGAGGAGAGGATAATCATGCATCTTCGAAGAAGAGGATTGTACAGGTTAACCATGAACATGGAAACATAACCAACATCAGCCATAGAAAAATCCAAGTATCTAAATCTAATGGATGAAGTATTAAGAACAATTTGTAGTATCATTTCTCTTTATCTCTTTTTTCACATATCTTCCTGTAAAAACCCCCATGGAAGGGCTCTTTGGAAAATAGGATAATATGAGGGGACACATGCTTGAGGTGTAATTTCTCACATTGGATCCAAAAAGATTCCACAATCTCCAATATTTATTTACAAAATTTAAGGATTTAATGTCGCAACTCAAATTTTATGTGGTTGATAAATCTAAGGAGGAGAAACAAATGGTTCTAACCATTCTCTCCAAACTTGGTCCAAAATTCTCATTGTTTGTATCCCGATTGCATTAATATAGATTCCCCTTTGGCGCCACCTGGAATATGCCTTCTCTTGAGGAATTTATCAAATCTCTGACACAAGAGCAGACTAAGCTAGTCGACACGGGAAAAATCAAAGGACCAAAGTTTCATGCACTTACTATGCAAGATGGAAGAGGTCATAAATATCATAAATATAAAGATAAATAAAAAAGGAAAAAACATGTGAATTCGAAGAAGGAAGGGTACTCAAAATTCTTCAGTGATGCCTATGGATCCAAAGGTGAAAAGGGAAGAAAAGGGGAGAAATACACATACTTCCATAAAGGATTCCACGCAGAATTTGCATGCATGCAGAAAAAAATAGAGCTGATGAATAAAATAATTCAAAAAAATAACCTTGGAGATCGCATCCCTAAGGGTGCCAATAAGAAGAAATTAGAAGATCAGAATCCTAAGAAAGACAATTATATCCATGCGTTAATCTCCGTCAACTCTTCTCTCGATGTTTGGATTGTAAATTCAGGAGAATCACATCACATCACTGCCACAAAATTAGTCTATTATTCGTTGGATGCATGAAATGGTCATCCTATTCTTATGGGGTACAACTATCTAGTAGAGTTCACCGATAAAGGAAGGATTGAACTCACCAACAAAAGATTCGAGAATGTGCTACACGTTCCCAAACTTTCTGTCAATATTCTCTCCATGTATCATATGACTAACTCCAACACTAAAAAGAAATTCATATTCACACCTAATTCAATCGACATCTATGGAATGCAAACCAATTCCATGGTTGCTACTAATGTGGTAAATAATCAATCTAGATTGTATATATTTTCTGAATCTATTGAACCAAATTATTCTTTACTACTCACCCATACTGACGAAAGCAGTAGGAAATGTCATGAAAGGTTCGGGCATTTAAATTTTATACATTTTTAATATATTAGCAAGAAAGGATGGGTTGATGGTCTTCCAGACATCCATTTCTCCAAAGGAATTTGTGAGGGTTGTGTTCTTGGAAAACACCATCAAGAGAAATTTGACAAGGGAAATAATCATAGAGCTTCCTCTCCTTTATATTTGATCCATAGTGACCTCATGGGCCCTTTTCCACATCCATCAATCAACAAAGCGAGGTACATGCTCATTTTTGTTGATGAGTTGTCATGTTTCACATACATTTTCTTTCTCAAGAAAAAATCAGAGGTCTTTCAACACCTCAAAAGATTCAAATCCCTGCTTAAGACACAGTGAGGAAATAAAATCAAAGTCCTCCAAAATGATAACGGGGGAGAGTATGTTAACCATGAGATCCACAATATTTTTTATGAGGCAAGGATTCAATTGCAACACATAGTTCCCTATACTCAGTAGCCAAATGAAGTTGATGAGAAGAAAAAAAGATATCTAAAAGAGATGGCATCTTGCATGCTACATGCAAAGTCTCTTCCATAGAGATTATAATCAAAAGTGCTAAATTGTGCAATCTACATCCAAAATAGGTCTCTTTATAGTTATTTCAAGGATAAAACCCCATAGGAGGCTTGGAGCAGCCTCAAACTAGAAGTGGCCTACTTTCATATTTTAAGTTCATGTGCATGTTCTTGAATTCCCTCTGAAAAGTGGAAGGAACTTGATCCACAGAGAACATAGTGTATCTTTGTTGTATACCTCGACAATGTGAAGGGATACATATTTATTGATATTTACTTGGACCATCTCATCATTGAGATAAGTGTACAATTCAAGGAAAGTGTCTCACATGTACCTCAACAGCCACATGCAAACACCTTTATTCTTCCACCTATCCAAGATGATGAGGATGCACATGCCGACTCTTCTACAAATGAGATTTCTAATTCATAGGACTTAGATGATCCAAATATAGATTCAGTATAATCAAATGTAGATTCAATGCATGGAGATGCAGATGTAGAGTGAGAGTCGAGGCCCAAGTGGGCTCATACTAGTCTTTAGGATGTAATAGATATTGTTGGGGATCCAGCTGATACTCGAAGGAATCGATCTGATTTCAAGGAGCCTCCTCTTTCACTCACTTACACTGAAATATTTATACTGAGGCATCTTTTCCTGGTTCAGTCTTTAGATCTAAAGTATTATGGCAAGGTTGTTGGAAATCCCTTTTGGGAATTCGCCATGTAGGAGGAGTACAACTCCCTCCTAGAGAACTAGACTTGGGATATGGTTCCCCTTCCTTATTGAAGGAAACTTGTCATATGCATATGGTTCTATAGGATGAAGAGCATAGTGGATGGAAATATTAGTAGATAAAAATCTAGGCTAGTTTCCAAAGGTTTTCAGCAGGTGCATTGAATTGACTATGATGAGACCTTTGCTTTAGTAGTGAAGATGGATTCCATAGTTTGGCACTTCCCATTGTGGAAACCAAGGGATGGGAAGTCCATCAGATGGACCTGAAGAATTCATTTCTTCACAAAAATCTCTCTGAGGAGATCTATATGGAGAAACCCCAGGGATATATGTAGGATTCATATTTGGTTTGTCAACTGAAGAAATCTATTTATGGCCTCAAGAAGGCTCTAAGGGCATGGTATGCCAAGATGGACTCCTACCTTCTATCAAAGAACTTTGTATGTTGTAAATGATACCCAAATTTTTACGTGCTCAGGACAGTTGATTGAATTCTACTCTAAGTTATATATGTTGATGATTTGTTGATCATCGATTGCTTGAATTCAGTGATTGTTGTATTCAAGAGGAATCTGCATGACAGATTCTTAAAGAAAGACATGGGTCCACTACACTTCTTCCTTGGAATTGATATTAGCCGGGATGCATCATCCATCAAACTTTCTCAGGCCAAGTATGCACAAGATCTCCTTGAGATATTTCACATGACATAATGCAAGTCTTCCCCGACTCCTTTCCTATTAGGAGTCAAACTTGAGGATGGCGGGGACACTCCACTGGTTGACAACACACTATACAAACATCTAGTGGGCAGCTTGTTGTATCTCACACACTCTAAACCAGACCTCTCCTATTGAGTTGGTGCAAGCTCCAAGTTCATGCAGGGGACACATGAGCTACATTGGAAGGATTCAAAGAGTATCCTTCGCTATGTATAGGGCATAATCACCTTTGGGATTCATGAGAAGAAAAAAGGATCTTTAAAAGAGATGGCATCTTGCATGCTACATGCAAAGTCACTTCCATAGAGATTATGGACCAAAGCACTTGATTTTGAAACCTACATCCAAAACAGGTCTCCTGATAGATATTTCAAGGATAAGACCCCCTACGAGGCTTGCAGCAGCCTCAAACCAGAAGTGTCCCACTTTTATATTTTCGGTTCAAGTGCATGTCCCTAAATTCTCTCTGAAAAGAGGAAGACACTTGATCCATAGAGAATAGAGTGTATATTTATTGTATACCCCAACGGTGTGAAGGGATACATAATTATTTATCTTTCGTTGGACCATATCATCATTGAGTGAAGTGTAGAATTCAAGGAAAGTGTCTCTCCTGTACCTAAGCAGCCGCATGAAAAAACCTTTATTCTTTGACCTGTCCAAGATGATGAGAATGCACATGCTGACTCTTCTACATATGAGATTTCTAATTCATAGGATTGATATGATCCAAATACAGATTTAGTATAGTCAAATGTAGAGTTAGTGCATGTAGATTCATATGTAGAGCCACAGTCAAGGCCCAAGTGGGCTCATGCTAGTTTTTAGGATGCATGGGATATTGTTGGGGATCCAATTGACACTTGGAGGAATCGATCTGATTTTGAGGAGCCTCCTTTTGCACTCACTTCCACTAAACTATTTCTATATAGGAATATTTTCTTGGTTCAATATTCAGATCCATAGTAGTATGGAGAGGTTGCTGGAAATCCCTTTTGGGAATTCGCCATGTAGGAGTAGTGCAACTCCCTCCTTGAGAACCATATTTGGGATATAGTTCCCGTTTCGTCTGGAAGGAAACTTGTTAGGTGCAGATGGGTGTAAATGACCTAGAGCATAGTGGATGGAAATATTAGTAGATACAAAGCCATGCTAGTTGCCAAAGGATTTTAGGAGGTGCATGGAATTGACTACGATGATACCTTCACTCCAGTAGTGAAGTGGATTTCATATTTTGGATCTTCCCATTGTGGAAACCAATGGATGGGAAGTACATTAGATGGACATGAAGAATGAATTTCTTCATGGCAATCTCTCTAGGGAGATCTATATGGAGAATACCCATTGATCTATGCAGGATTCATATTTGGTTTTTCGATTGAAGAAGTCTCTTTATGGCCTCAAATAGGCTCTGAGGGCATGGTATTCCAAGATGGAATCCTACCTTATATCAAAGAAATTTGTACATTGTAAATCGTAACCAAATGTTTGCGTGCTCAGGACGATTGATTCACTTCTACTCTTATTTATATATGTTGATGATTTGTTGATCACCAAATGCTTGACTTAAGTGATTGTTTTATTCAAGAGGATTTTGCATGACCAGTTCTTGATGATGGACATGGGTCCACTATAATTTTTCCTTCAACTCAATATCAGTCAGGATGCGTCATGCATCAAATTTTCTCATTCCAAGTATGAAGAAGATCTCCTTGAGAGATTTCGCATGACATATTGCAAGTCTTCCCTGACTACTTTCCTATCAGGAGTCAAACTTGAGGATGGCAGGGACACTCCATTGTTTGAAAACACACTATAGAAACACCTAGTGGGGATCTTTTTGTATCTCACACACTCCAAACCAGACCTCTCCTATGCAGTTGGCGCAATCTCCAAGTTCATGTAGGAGACACATGAGCTACATTGGAAGGATGAAAAGCATATCCTTAATACGTATAGGGCATCATCACCTTTTGGATTCATCATGAAACCTACTCTACATTGGATCTCATCAGGTTCAATTATTATGACGAGGTTGGACATAGCATTGATCAGAGGTCCACATTTGGTTACTCACATAGTCTTGGTTCCAGGCCTATCTTTTGATCGATCAAGAAGGAGGATGCTATTTCTCTATATTCAGCTAAGGCAGAGTACAGAGGGGTAGTTGAGACAACCATTCAGGCTATATGGCTACAAAAGTTTCTCAATAGGTTGGGAATTCAGTTTCATTGGTCAATCATCATCTTTTGTGACAACTAGAGCAATATGAAGTTCTGCGGAGATCCAATTTAGAGGAAGAGGACCAAGCAAATCAAGATCCACATGAACTACATCTGAGAATTAGTACATGAGGTATAATCGACCTATAGTTCTGTCCTTCAACAGAATAGACTGCAAACATCTTCACCAAGATCTTCACTGTGAAAAAGTTTCATTCTCTGTGAGGTTGTCTTGGAGTGAAGGACACAATTTCCTAGCAATTGTAAATTCTTTTTTTTACATACATTGTATCTTGAGGGGGGGATTTACTATGATTTTTTCCCTCTTTCCTCAATTTATTTTCATGTATCTTTTGTATTTGGGTACCTAACATGGCCTTGTTATCGGGACCCATTCTTTATTTTTGCCATACTGATGTTTAGGGGGGTGGGTTGTTGGAGTTACTTGACACACACCTACGGTTTATTTTTCTTAATTTTTTCCCTTGTTTATTAGTCATTATTCAGTCTCCTATATTTTGGGATGAATATTCCTCTAGGGAGAATATTCTCTTCAATTTTCACTTCAGTTTGATCGGTTGACTAGAGGCTGGATGCTACATTGAGATTATCACCATGAAGCATTGGGATCATCACTAGCTAATGCACATTTTCCTTGGGATCATCACTAGACTAGCAGATTACCCACGATTCACTTGTCTCATCAATTCATTTTGTTTCAGTCAGTTAACTAAAGACTGATAGACTAGTTAACTCATCTAGGTTGTAGTTCAATCTCGTGACTTCCCGAGAGACTAGACTAGGTGGCGGTTTACTCCCGTGATTGTTGGTGTGTATCTATATCACTCTATACCACCATTATGGCGCATTTTGTTCTCCTACAGTGTGCATCGTTTGGGTTATACAGATTATTTCATGTGTAAATTATCAATTATTCATTTGGTTAATGATAATTATTCCATTCTTTCTCTCTTGCTTCTTCTTTCTCAATTTCTCTCTGCAAATGTGTGTGGTATTTTCTACCTTGATATTTTATGTACAGGTTCAACACATTTACATGCACTATGCATGAGACTTAGTAAATGAGGTGATCATCAACCTACATTTATGTCCTTCAGCAGAAAAGACTGTAGACATATTCACCAAGAAATTCACTGAGAAAAAGTTTTGTTATCACATAAAGTTGTCACGGGTCATATGTAGTTATTGTTAAGACCTAGGTATACACCTCTACCATTTCTCCCTATTTTCAACATACCTTCCTATAAGTTTTTCCTCTTCTGGTTGATAAATTCAAGTCGGGCAAGTATGTTGTATTCGCATAGAAAAACTATGAGAAATATGAGCATTCAGAGCAGTCCATTTCGGGATTGAAATACAACAAAACAAGTGGGGTTCAATTTTCAATTGCAAATATCACATGTGCATTTCATATTAATTATTGTCGTATATTTAGAGTTTCAAATTCACACAAGGATTAATGATCAGGCATAAACTCTGAAGTCTCGAAGTAGTGAGAGGTTACCACATCAACGGAAAGAAAGTGAGGTCGTGATATTTCCATCAAAAAGTCTTTAATTCCCAAAGTAAATCTAAGTCGTTGAATGCTAAATACATGCATCGACTTATCTAACACTTAGGAACTAAGAAAATTTAGAGGATTGGGTGAGAAAGCAGAAGAAAACTCTCAAAGCCTGAACCCCCGAAGTGAATCTTGACCATCCAAAGCAAGAGGACACATGGAGGTATATCTCTCACTTTGGAGATACAATGCTCTTAAGGATTGTAAAATATATGCATTGAAAAGGCCCAAAGCCCAAATTTCGAAAATAATTATGGATCATTGATCTCAAATCAACAAGAACCATTGATATTGGTAGAAGAATCATTGAAAGTCTCGAAGTCCCAAGGAGTCAAAGTCCCAAAGTAACGTTAGGCTAAAACATCACTTTAGGCCCTACCACTCCATGAGTGATTTTCATATCAACACATGGCACTCATCCATCATTGGTTGTGACATCATATAGTGTCAGGCTGCTACATCATAAAAAAATCTTGAATCCTGAAGTGACGAAATGCCAAAGACACTTACCAGTCATCTGTTAGGACTAGTGGTGCTCATCCATGGAGACAAGTGGCTCCCATCTGGCCCTAACATGTGGCACTCATTCCAGGTCATCTGGTTGCATCTTTCTCCCATTTCCATGTGACACCTGTTAGCCTTATTTCCATGACATGTTAGCACAGTGACGTCAGCACACCACGTCAGATTCAGGAGATCATCCTCCAAGAGGTATTCTTGCTTGACCTTCAAAGATCCCAAGTGCCAAAATTGGCTCCATCTCTAAACATGATTAAAAGGATTATGAAGTTGGTAGATGGATAAATTTGAGTGGGGGTGCTAAACTAGGAGGGAATTTCGATATTGCAGATTGCAACAGATCGACAACCACACTTCATTGCGGGGACAAAACATGCTTGAATGTTAAAATTATAGAGCAGTCCCGCAATCGAAACCATGGTATGGTAGAAGAGGTGTGTGGTAGTAGGTGGTGAACTTTGGGGCTCGAAATGGTGTGGACCCAAACCTCCCTTGAAAGATTCTGCAATCATGTGCTTATATAGGGCCCAATCTAAGAGCAATGCATGGCAACAAACTAGGTGTAAGGCCTCACCAAGATCCCAAGAAGAAATCAATTAATCGAAGAAGGACTGGTGGTTGAACAATTGACTAACCCCTTAAATGGAAGCATGGGGATTCTGGCCGAGGAGATAGAAAAATATCACCCCGAAGTACCATAGAGGACAGTTTCTCTTGCACCCCCATACTGATCAGAGTTTCCTTTTAATGGAAGGAACATGATAGGAAAAAGAAGACATATAATGGAAAAGAGGTGCCTCAGCAACAAGACATGTCTATTGTTTTGACTATAAATACATCAAATGAATGATATGTACAAAAGGTGGGGGGGTTCGGCCCAAGACCAGAGGAAGTTTTGAGAAATTTTTATGACTATATATTTTAGTTTGTAAGATCGAGGGGCATGTAGTTGTAAATTGTATTGTTATTGAAGACTCATATGACTTGTTTCATCAGATTTATCTTCTATGTTCTTTGTTCTAGTCTTCATCTTGTCTGAATGTAATTGTTGATTTTAAGAATTAAAATTTTCCTTTGATCAATAGATTCTTGATGCAGTAAAGGATCTGTCATAATATTTACTATTTATTATTGTTTGTTGTTCAGAAACATCTAATTTCTATTCTTTTTCTTGTTTGAATGTATATCTGATCTTAAGGATTAAAATTTGCCTTTGGTCGATAGATTCTTGATACAGTAGAGGATCTGTTGTAAGCTTGCCTATTTATCAATGTTTATTGTTCAAACACATCTAAATTATCTTTACAGAGAGGATACCTTGTTATATAATATTCATCTTCATGTTGTCCTCTTATTCTTCTCTTCATCATTATACAAATCTTTTTCCTGATAGGGAGCTTAAATGCCTTCATTGAGCGTATTGTTTATGATTCCATAGCCCAATGGTCCATTACTAATCTGCATTGATATCCATGTATTTTTATTTCTTTAAAGTCTCATCGATCCACCTACTCAAACCATTTTAATACGTTTACATTTTTATGGGTATTGGGATTATCCTCTTGTAGTCTGAGGGTGACTCTCAATGCCAACAAGTTCCATTCTGTACACAGTTGTCTCGGAGTGAAGGACAAAGTTGCATAGCAACTGTCAGTTCTTATTTTTACATACATTGTACTTTTAAGGGGTGTTTTTCCCATGCGTTCTTCCATCTTTCCTTATTTATTTCAGTGTATCTTTTGTATTTGGGTACCTAACATGGCCTCATTGGCAGGACCCATTCTTTATTTTCAGCATAGTGATGTTCACGGGGGGTGTTGGAGATACTTCACACACACCTAGAACTTATTTTTCCTAAGTTTTTCCCTTTGTTTATTAGTCAATATCCACTCTCCTATATTTTAGGGAGAATATTTCTCTAGGAGAATACTCTATTTATTTCACACTTCAATTTGATTAGTTGAGTGGAGTCTAGATGCCAAATTGGGATTATCACCATGCAACATTGGAATCATCACCAGCTAATGTGCATTGTCCTTGGGATCATCACCAGAATGGTGAATTACTCATGATTCCCTAATATCCTCCTCACTTCAGTCAGTTTTAGTCAGTTAACTGAAGACTCATAGACTAGATACCTTAGACTAGGTGGCAGTTCACTTTTGTAACTTCCCAAGAGACTAGAATAGGTGGTAGTTTACTCCCATAAATGGTGGTGTGTGTCCATATCACTCTGTACCACCACTATGGTGCATTGTATTCTCCTTTAGTTCACATTGGTTGTGTTATAAAAAGTAGATCATGTGTAAATTATCATTTGTTCATTTGGTTAATGAGAATTCTTCCATTCTTTCTCTCCTGCTTCTGTTTGCTCATATTTTCTCTACAAATATGTATTTCAATTCCTATCTAGATATATTATGTTGAGGTTCAACACATTTACACTTCCTAGGCCCTTTCGAGCTTCATAATAGCCTAATATTTCTCTAGCAACTACCATCTCTTCATCAATCACTAGATATGATTCCTCTAGATGTTTATGGATTCATTTCAACCTTTTATGATAGTTTTTATCTTTTTCATAAAAGAGAGGATGGAACTCACATAGCAAGTAATATTTTCCTTTAGTTCATTTTTTCATCTTCCAGAGTTCGGTTTCTACAACAACAATATCTTCATCAATTGTTGGGTGTTGTGATCCATGTTCCACCTCCTCCTTCAAATCCTATTGTCAAGTTGGTGCATTCCCCCTAATTCTTTTAGTCTTCTATCATCTTCCTCATTTTATTCTTTTTTTAGTTGAATCAATTTAGGTTTTATTTCTTCTACCACCCATCTGGTTCTTTGCCACCTAGATTGTTCAACAATGATACCATCCCTCCAAACACTCCTATTATTATTTTTTGTGTTTGTGTCATCCTCTTGTAGTGTGTCTATAACCTTCATAACTCTATGGTCTTCTACATCAGGTCCCAAATTGGTCCCTGTCATCTCTATTGTTTTTTCCACTTTCACAATTTCCTCGGAGGATGTAATGAAGAAATTCCAACTCCAGTTGAACTCTATGATGACATGCTCATTTATTAATCATATTAAACCATCATGGGATAGGAAAACCTCATGGATCTTTCCCTCTTTCACAAATTTTCTTATCAATTGAACCAAATTGAATAAGAAATATTGTTTGTTAATATATTTTTGGTGCCTTAATTGAGACAACAACTTGAAATGATACCTGAACAATAAGTTATTCATTCTCTTGCAATTCATAAAATTAAGAACACAAAGAGTTTATTTTGGTCAAGGCAATGGAAGTGACTCTCTATGCATCCCCTTATAAATTTCATTAACCATCCCTCCTTCTACCAAAAATTCTCCCTAGATTGTCTTTTTTGTTTCCCTCCTTTCGAACCACCTTTCTCTTGTTTACGAAAAACATGTTACGTTTGTAATTTTCACCTCAGTCACCTAAATTTTATCATGTGAACCTATAAAATATTTTGTGTGTACAATAATATGAATTCCATTGTAGTTATTCTATCTTCTCCTTGCAATATTTTGAAAAATATCACCAACTTGCCTCTTCAAAAATCTTTAGCACCTCTAAATTGATCAATTGTAGTATACCTAGGTAGATAATATGGGGTACCTATGGAGGTACCCAATGGGAATGTGATTATGTATTATTAGTGGAGGCCATTCAATGTACAATAGACTAGGTCCACTATATTACTAAATAAGGCCCATGTAATAGTGTGAACATTCTAAAGGTGAGATGCATTTCTAGAAGGTTCTACCTTCAAAAATATCCCTTCTCTACAATATTCATAGTATATAGAGAGAATGTTAAATAAATAAGTGTAAGCAATGTATAGAAGAATAGTTAATAATATTTTTATTTTAGCAAGCAAGTGTTGCTTTGTAGTGCATTCCTTCCATAAGGAATAATATATGGTGTTACCCTACCTCAAAGGTATTGTCTACATTCTTTTGTTGAATATTTGGTGAATGGTTTGGTTTATTCTTGATGAGTTTCAGGGTTATTTATGAATTTATATTTTAATATCTATTCAGGTACATAAAATTTCGTATCAAATCACTTTTCTCGACCAAATAAAGGAATACAATTTTGCATTTTTTGCATTTCTTTTAGGGGAAAATTGGGGCGTTAAACATGAAACTCAGTTATGAAACTTTATGCTAATAATTTTCAGAAAATAATTGGATATTTTAATTCCTCTTAGAAAAATATCCAATTAAAAACAAAATGCGGGTGAAACAGAGTCTGGGAAGTGAATTTATCCTCATTTTAAATTCAACAAAAATTTAGGGTTTTTCTAGAAGAAGCCACACGATTTGCATAGTAATTTATATACCCTACTTTTTTGTTGAAGAATTCTTCCAAGGAAAAAGTCTATTTTACATGGAAAACTAATGACCCTAGAATTGAGGACTATAAAACGTGTATGAAGTCTAAACATCCAATATTTTGGAGCTTACATATACCTTATAATTTAAATGATGGTGTCGACATTTAGTGGAAATCGCTTAACTACAACAAGATGATGGCACTCTCCTATAAATAATTTGAAAATGTTTTATTAGATAGGTGGTCTCATGTTAAACAAAAGGATAGAGAGAGAAAGAAAGGTTTATTTTCATCTCAGAACTCTATATTATAGGTTCATGGATGCATTCAACAAGAGAATATTATTGTTTCTATTAATCCTAGTGCCCAACAAAATGTATCAATGTTCATTTTGTTAATATATTGAAAGTTCCCGCAAAGAATATCCAAACACACAAGTTGAGGGTAAAAGTGTTCAATTTTTTAAACATTTGAAGCTCATTATGGATAAATATGTGTTGCATTGTGATTTTTGTTCCATTCATATGAATTATGTAGACACTATTCTTAGATATCTTTGGATGACAAAAATTGGTACAATTAATATTAATGTGGAAAATAATTTTGTGAAACTTTGGTACAAGAAAAATAAATTACTTTGCAGGATGTCTCTTACTAAGAAAGAAGGGCCCATGGGGGAAAGCAAAGTATTTATTGTAGAGTTTGAATTTGAATTTGAGCGAGAGTATACATAGGGAAATGAAGTAAATCCCCAAAAACGACACCAAAAAGAATCCAATAAGAGCATTGACTCAAAGGAAGACCAAGTTGTAGAGTTGAAGAAAAAATGACCGATACCTACAGTTGTTGTATATCAGCATCCGCACCATATAAAGAAATAACGATCATCAAGGATAGAGTGTGAGCATCAACACATTTATTATTAACCAACATGGTGTTGGGTAATTAAATGTAAAACAAGTTATATGTGGAAAAAATCTTTCAAATTCCGTGGGAGTCAGTTAGATATTAAGACTATATAAAAAGACCCCTTGGTTCATTATTGATATGTCGAATTTGATTTGAGATTCCACAGTAGATCATGCAAATAAAGATGTGAAATATGCATTGTGATGTTATAATCATGGTATGTTGTTCTCAAGTTTTGTACCAATGTCTTTAGATTCCACCTTTGTTCTTCAAAATTTCTTACCCATCTTCAATTGTTTACAGTATTGTGTTCATTGTTTCATATTTTTTTCCATTTCATTCGTGAAAAAATGGCACCAAAAAGGAAACCAATCAACATGAGCATGGTAGACTATAATAACTACAGGATGATATAAATATAGATAAGCAATCCCATCACACCACAGGCACTATCAGGAGCAAGATCAAGGTGGAAAGGAAGTAGATGGATACACTATTCATCTTCCATTAGGATGGAAGGATGGTAGTACTTCGTACCAGTTTGTGACATTTCTTATCTAGTCATATTGTATGTTTTATTCTCATTTTTTGAGGATTAAACATGGGACTAGAATTTAGTTTACCTATGAAGGTAATATGGGGTACCTAGGGAGGTACCCAATGGAAATGTTTTCATGTATTATCAATGGATACCATTCAATGCAAGTTATAATAGGTACACTATATTATTGAATATGTCCCCTGGAATAGTGTGAACACATTAAAGGTGAGAAGGATTTCTAGAAGGTTCTACCTACTAGGATATTCCATTTCTAGATTGTTCATAGGACATAGAGAGAACGTTATATAACTTAGAAGTGTAAGAAATATATGGAAACATAGTGAATTATATTGTGATTCTAACAACAAAGGATTTTTTAAGGAGTGTTATCCTTCCTTAAGGATTAATATATGGTGTTAATATACTTCAAGGGTTTTGACTATTTCTTGTGTTCCATATTTGGTTAATGGTTTGATTTATTCTTTTTTAGATTACTGGCTATTTCGAAAGTTATATTTGTAGATTTATTTAGGTACTTAACATAAATTTGACATTATTAGGACCACTTATGATTGATGATCTGCCCATCATGTTGAGAACTCTAATTCAAGAGGCTTGACTACTAAGTTAAAGGAGTTGCATATTATGGCTGCAAAAATATGGATTAGTGAAGCTTAAATAGAAAAAAACTATAGTTTGAATAGCAAATTAGGTTTAAAAAGACTTTTGTCGACAAAACAAATTAATAATATTGAGAAATTATATTTCTAATGGGCATGTCATCATGAATGGAAGTGGTGATGGTGGTGGATCTGACTAGGAATTGTCATCATGATTATAGGGAATAGCTCTACAATTATCATGCCTTTATGTTATTTTGTGGCTTGTTGAATATCCACAACTTCTGCATGTTTCAATGATTCATGGAATTTTTTACCTGATTTCGTTTCCTTCCACCAAATGTAGTAGAAAAGTTGATAAGTATGTCACCCCCCCCAATCAGATACATTTCCCACCCTCAAGAATATAAAAACAAGGGATGATAGCTACGATATATTAGACTAGCATCATCATAATTTCTAACCAGTCACAATAAAAGAGGGTACATACCTTCCTCTAACTTGAGGAAATGAGTAGTGGTGGTTGTTCAATAATATGTGGCAGTATCGAGCTCAATCAAAGTGTAATGAATATAGATGGTTTTGTAATAGATTATATAATTGTAATCATATGAAGCATGGAAGTGGAAAGATATATAACTCAAGAGTGATCTATAGTATAGAAGCAGAGTGATCTCCAATATAGTAGTAGGAAGATATGTAGCATGACGACAACCATATTTTTATCATGGAAACATATAGACATGTAGTATGGATGAAAACATGGTCTCAGATAGATATATACCATAGATGTAGAAATGGAAACAAAAGTATTCACTGTCGGAAATAAATTTGTATAATGGTGGAAGAAGGACCTGTAACAAAGAAGGACCTCCAAATGACCATGGTGCCATTGTTTTGCCAAAAACATAAATTAAGCATTAGGAATATTCATAATTATTCTCTCCTTTTTTTCTTTTTTATTTTCCAAATATCATCTACTAGAAATCTAGTTATGAGATTTCATTTGTCTAGTTGTTCCCCAAGAGGATTTTTTTCAGAGGGAGAAAGCTAATTTATTTTTTAATTCATTGATTTGTTTAAAAGGAAAAACAACTAGGAATGATTATAATGAAGATGCAGATAAAATCATACCTATAGTATCCAAATCTTTAATACACCAACAAGTGGAAATATTTTAAATGGAGGCATCCTGAGACAATGTTTTAATGTATAGACTGAAGTTATGTCCATTGGCCATCAAACAAACCCATTCTTCATCAATGGTACACATATTCACCAACCCATTATCGTAGATTGTATTGATCACACATATCCCTAGCAAATGGGTAAGTAATTTTCCTTTAAGATATTTGAACCTAGGGTCATAGAGAAGAGACCAATACCCTAGATGGAAACTTTTATTTTTGATTAATTTGTCCGACTTGGATATATATTGTTGAACCAGAGAGGCATGATGTAGGGTTTCTTGAAAAATTACATCTAATTCATTGATATTGTTCATTAAGTTCACTTATTCTTACGATAAGTGCATTCCTAGTTGTAGTGTAGTCCTCAATGTCTCCACCTATAACTCAATAGGTAGGGTAACTTGTTTACCATATAGAATATCATAAGGAATAAAGCATGTAGTGATCCTCTGTTTAATATCATAATCCCACAAATGTTTGGAATTTGGTATATCCAATCCCTCACATGTAGTTGGATAATTTTAGTCAATATGGATTACAAAATCTTATTGGTACCTTCCACCTACCCATTGGCATGTGTTTGGTATGGTGTGGTTATCATGTTCTTGATAATATTTCTTTGTAATGGTTCGAATTTGGTTTGAGGCTAATTGTACCCCTCCATCTATGAAAATCTCTAGTGGTACCCCAAAAATGATGAACATTTTTCCATAGAGAAATTTTCCACCGCCTTGTATGTGGCCTTTGAGAGTTCTTTATCCTCCACCAGTTTAGTGACATGGTTAGTAAAAACTAGGATGTATGTATTATATATAGATGAAGGGTGAATAGGCCCTTCAAAATCCAAGGTCCATTTCTCAAATGAATCTACCATAACTTGTTTCTGATGTGGAATTTAATTTTTTAGTTATCACATCCTATTCTGCCACATCTATCAGAATTCTTCATGTAGTTTTGGGAATATTAGAAAATGGTTGGTCATTAATATCTTGATTGTAGTACTTTGTAGGATATCCTTGTGTTGAAAAATTCTCCTCCAAAAGGCCCTTCATGAAAATCCCTTTGGATGTCATGAATCGTTCCCTCTCTAATAAAATGTTTAACTATGAGATCCATCTGAGTGAAGAAGATATAGTTTCTAATCCGGGAATATCCGTCACTTCTCCTGATAATGTCTTATCTCTCTTTTAGTGAGAGATGTATTGGAATATTTCTTGTAGCTAAGTAATTAGAAATATCTACAATCCATGGAAAGATAGAAGATAATGCAAAAATGTAGTAATCAAGAAACAGATCCACTATAGGAGTCACATCCTGATCATTAGTTAGCCTAGAGAGGAAGTCGACAATGACATTATCCTTCCCAAGACTATAGAGGATGGCTGTGTCAAATTCCTGTAATAAAAGCAACCACCTGGTCACACTACCATTGGTAGCTTATTTCTTCATTAAGTAATGAATGATAGAGTGACCAATGTGTAAAAATACCAAATAGCCTATTATATAGTGAAAAAAATATTATATCATAAAGAATAGCAAGGAACACTTTTTCTGTTACTGTGTAGTTCAATTTTGCAATAATCAAGTTCTTAATAACAAAAGATATATCATGGTTCCTTCGCTTCTTTTGTTTCCTAAGAACTTCTATGATGGCACTATTTGAAGCATGAATAGATATATTGAAGTGAAGAGACCAATTTGTCCCTCTCCATTAGAGGAAATTTACTCCAAAAATGGGCCTTATAATAAAAACTGTGCTTGTTGAATTGGAAATTCATTAACCAATAAAACTTCAAAGAATTGTATTAGCCATAATAGTTGATATGGACATATAAAATTTAACGATGATTATGTGTTACATTTCTATTTAACATTATTTAACCATATATAGGCCCACAGGGGTGTATATCGATTGGTACGTGTCATGTAAATGGAAGGAAATTTGTAAAAATAAGGTCTCATGTTCGATTCTCACCCTGATTTAAATAAAAAAAATTGTTTAACCATATATACACCTCAACATAGTACCTCACATTTGTATTATATTGTAATAACTATTGACCCTTTTCTATGTGTACATTCATAGTATTATTACATTATAGTCATTAATTGGTATTATATAATGATTATATTATATTAATACTATGTTATATATTTAATATTATTATAAAATATTGTAATATCCCTCCTAGTTAAGGACAACTACTCTGTCAACCGGTGCCAAATTTTTTTTTTTTTTTTGTTAAAGTGTGTGCGCGCATGTGGAAGAAACAACCCCCTCGACTCTACATCACCACTCAAACCAACAAGACACAAGTAAGACAAACCCAATCAAGACGACCCGACATATCATAGTGGCAACAAGAAATAAATGCCCCTAGACATAAGGTGTGCAGCTAGAAACTGTAAGTAGAGAAAGACACCAGGGGTTAGGCACAATACTGTCACAGAATGAAAGAATCCAACAGTAGAGTCGCAGTAGTGGAACTGTGCCTTTAAACAACCTGAGACTATTGATACGGCTCAGAGTGTGTCGCAAGAGTGGAATTGTGCCTTTAAACACCTCGAGACTCTTGATACGGCACTGGATTCCTTCCACCGGATTTACACACTGACATAAATACTAAGCTACAAGAGGTGTCTATAACCCGCTCGACACGAACATACTATGCAATACAAGACCACCAAGGACTACAAAATCAAGGACAATCATGACCTCTACGGGAGACGCAAGTCAGGTGGACTCAAATCGACCAACCTCTACTGGGACCCGAAGACATCAATCGAGACCAATTGCTCCATTAATTATCATTAACCGACGAAGGCTTATCGTAAGGTGACAACCTATAATCCCAACCCCCATTATTAGTTATAAGTCATTAGGCACGAATTCATGGACAACAATAAACACAAGCACATTGCATTTTTCTGTTAATCGCCATAAATGAGCAACGACATCAATACCATAATGGTGAACCCCCGACATTACATTCTCCTTATTAACTTTCCCTTCCTACTCGTTTATTACCATACATTCTAATAACCTAACAACAATAGCATTGCAAATTAGACATTATCATCAACACTTCAATTTAAACGAAGATTATCTTGGCAATTTAAACTCCATCATGAACATTCAAGTAAACAATCATCAACATTGCGATTGGCCTCATTATTAACATTGCTAATTAAAACAAATATTCATCTTGCAATTTAATTAGTGTTACCATGGAAAACTAAGCATATATTAATATTGCAGTGAAGCATTATCTTTAGCAATGTAGTTGATCAATATTATCCTTGCAATGTAACCAGGTACAAACGTTGCACATTAAACCAATATTACCATACTTTCCAATAATATAACAAATAATAGCATTGCAATACCATAAGTTAACATTAACACTTCAATTTAGCCAATAATAACATTGCGATCTAAACATCATCACGAACCTTCATTTAACAAATATTAACCTCGCAACTTAAGCATCCCCATTAACATTGCAATTTGAACAATTACTCAATATTGCAATTCAACCCACATTAACATTTCAATTACTAGTATTCATATTGCAATTAAACATTTAACATTAACCTTCCATTACTAATATGAACAGGGCAGTTAAACCCACTACTTAACATTGCCCTTTAACTAGTATTGATTTTTCCATTAAATAATAATAATATTACAACTACACAATAAGTAAACAATTACTTAACCTTGCAGTTCTACCAACATTACCATTCAATTAAATAATATGAGTATTTCAATTAAACAAATACTTAATACTGCAATTCAACTAGAATTAACATTCCAATAAATAATACTAATATTGTGAATTAACAGTTACTTAACATCGAAATTCCACCAGCATTAATATTCCATTAATAATACAAACAGTTGCAAATGAACCACTACTTATCATTGCAGTTCAACTGGTATTAACAGTCCATTAATAATATTAATTTTGCAAATGAACAATAAGCCACCAATTCTTAACATTGCAATTTCGCTAGAATTAACATTCCATTAATAATATAAATCTGGCAATTAGAAATTACTTACATTTGCAGTTCCACCCAGTGTTAGCATTTTAATTTAAATAATATTAAATTTTCCATTTAGGAAAGTACTAACCTTGCAAATTGACATGTATTAACATGCAGCTCATGTGCCTTCATTAATATGGCATTCTTACATAGTAGTGACTTAAATAAAACCAGGTTACACAGACAACTCACGCACCATCATGATATGGGATTTTAACAGCAACAACATTAAATAAACCAGGGTTATCTCGGCAATTGAAACATCAGCAGTGTATTTTAATTGAATGATAATAACATTAATTTATACAGGTTAACGTGGCTGCTCATGCATAAACCCTATAGTGCATTTTAGACAACAAGAACATTAAGTAACCAGGTTAACACGGGCATCATCATTTATTGGTTTTTTTTTTTTTAAACCCTGGTTAAATAAAACAAGGTTAGCCTGGCAACTTTAAGCATCATTCTTAAACTCAGAATTGAAAGCTTAGCATCTAGGGTTCTCAGGATCCTCGGCCAACGTGCAGGTCAGAGCTGCATCCACGCCGATGTAAGGGAGGAGGGATCGCGCGTGCCACCGTCTGCTACAGGCGTGCTTTTCGAAGGGACAAGGGAAACGCACGGGAGAGGGCACAAGGATTGGAGCCATGGTCATTACAATCTCTAAATTCATTACTAGCGAAGACTTCTGCCATCCCATTTCTTTTAAGAATCTATCTCTTTATGATCAATAAATTTCGTAAGGATACCCAGCAAGATTCACTCCACATGCAATTGTCCGAAAGGTACAATACATGGTGATGGAAGAGCTCTATATGAAACTAATGATTTGGAAATGATCTCCACTAGTTATGCATCCGTTCATGCACCAGTTAAACCATAGCTAAATAGGTGGAATTAAATGGATTATTAATTTTTGAGGGTGAACCAGGCAATAAAACGTTTCTAGGTACCATTTAGAACTGACAGCCTTAGTTCGGGACTGGTAAGTATAAATAAGAAAAGAACTAACAACTTAAATGACAATTTGACAACGACGACTATATCAAAATAATTAACCCCAATAAAAAAAATAATACTTCTAGTGACCGCCAGTGTAATCCAGAGAAAAAGAAAAAAAACGATTAAATGAACCTTCAAAAGGTAATAGCATGGTTGTTGTCTTTTAATCAAATGGTATACCACTTTTAATATGGCTATAAGTAACTGATTTATACAACAACTACTACCAAACCGTACTTCAATACCCAGATCTCACCAGCAAGGGGGGGTCACTGGCCAACATTTTGAGGAAATAAAACAAACAGAATACACAGACCTGTAGTGTACAGGCTGGTAATAAAAGCCACGCCCCGGTAAAGTAGAAGGCTAACTAGAAATTAGCTCACGATATGGAAAAAAAGGTCAAGGATATAAAGAAGGATACCCACCAAAGAAAAACACACCCACGGTAGATATAATACGCCCAAGGTAGATTTATCCCACAGTAGAAGTTTTTTTTTTTGTATTACAGTCATGGAAACACCCAACCCATAAATAAACGCCCATAAACATTGCCCACCATAGAAAATTCGCCCACTATGCAAGCAAAACAAAAACCCACTGCAAAATAATCGCTCACTGAAAAATTTTGAAACCCAACTGCAAAATTTCGCCCACGGCACCAAACGCAATCCATTGAAAAACAATTCGCCCAAAGTATAGAAATGAAACCCTACTGAGAACAAGGTGCCCATGGTACAAGAAAACGAAGACCTACTGGAAGAAGGAGCAACTCCCCCCCAAAACATCAAACACCAACAATAATATAAAAGTTTCTTTTCTCAGCTATTATAACAGTGGTAAATACTTTATTTACAAGGTGGGTAGCAGCACTAAGGGTTTCATGGTCACGCCAATATCCATTAAGCTACAGTTCACATACACGATTACACTATATCCATTAAAACTACAAGCTCCACAGGGCCATTAACTACAGTTTATAAATATTCATAGCAAGATAGAAAACCCAGAGATTTACATATCTGTGTCCTTAACGCTTGCAACAATGTTTCTTGTGCTCCCGCCGCTCCAACTCCTGCTTTCTGGCCACGAAGAACCCACCGGTACCTCCCAGCCAAATTCTAGGGGTACTCTTCTTCCCCCTCAGCCCCCCAAGCCGCAAAGGGGCCACACACAATCAGAGAGTAACTAGCTTCTCAGCTCGCCTCCAAGGTTGAGCTACCACTCAAGTCTGCTAAGAATCCCCAACTCCTACAAGCAATCAGTCAAGCCTCTAGTCTGGAAGCATAACAATACCAATCTGAGCAAAAAAAGTCCCCTTCTTTCCCCCTCTCCCTTTCTTTTATCAAGTCTCAAACCCAAAATCCCCCCCCTTTTAGGTTTTCCCCCCTTTTTCCTTTTATTTTCTTATTTCTCTTTTTAATTTATTTTGTTTATATTTTTTTCATTTTATTTTTCTTTTCAAAAACTCAAAGAGTATGTGCGCTCCTTATTAATTTTATTTTATTTTCACATTCTTAACTTTATTTGTTTACAATTTGTTTATAATATAAATATACATATATATATATTCATTTTTTCTGTTTATAAGCATGCATTCATCATTGTAGTTTATCATTATCCATCATTTAAATTTACCATTAATATATATATATATATATATATATATAGGATAAAGAGAGATTAGGGTGATGGCAAACAAGTACAAGGGAAAAGTAAATGTGTTACATAAAATGGGTAAAGAGGAATTACAGGGAGGGATGGCGATTTAGTAAAGTGAATTGGACAAGTAAAAGGGAGATGGATACTGAAAGATCAAGGCGATGGAGGATAGTTTAATTAAGTAGACACGGATAATGAGAGGATAGTGGTCTGTGTTTTTGTTCTCTCTTTTTTTTTTTAAATTTTCAATTGTTAAGGCCACACTAAATTTCCTCCCTTTTTCTAGAAGGTCTTAGGCTTAGGGTTTAGATTTTGAGCTAGGCGACGATAGGTTAAAGGAATTTCTTAAGGTTTTATTCAGGTGTTGATGACTTAGGGTTACTTAGGCTGACTCCTTCAACCACCTTTATCGCAACGTGCCCTTCAGGTCGCACCATGTGCGCCAAGGGTGCCACTCGCCGACTGAGTTTCCTCTATGCGATGTGCCCTTCAGGATGCACCACGTGCTCCAAGGGTGCCACTCACCGACTGGACTGATTGGTAGACCTCTATAACCCCTGGAGTAAACACTCTGCCAGGTGAACTCGTAGGAGACTAAGGGCTCTAAGGAATAAGGCCCCCACCTTATTGCACGCCCCTTAGAATCATTGTGAGCGACTGTCGCAGTCGGCCCTCACGGCATCATGGGTCCTCTCGAACTAGGTAATCGTTAACCTACAGTTCGAGCCACGGCGGGAGTGCTAGCAGGCGGTGGCAAGGCTGTTGTCCACCCCTCTCCCTCAACCTCTCTGCAATCGTGTGTGGCCCCTTTACTCCATATGTGAGTCAGGTCGGCAAGCTATCATCAGCATGCATCACTAATAATCATGTCAGAAATGTCAACATCAAATCATCAAATCAAATGAAACATCATAATAAACATATCAACCCAAAAGCACACTCCCTGACTCAGTCCGGAGTCCAAGGGGGTTCTATCGATGCCTCTGCATCCTCAAGGTCGAAAACCCTGCACACTCAATAAAACTGAGTCAATAGCACCCGTCTACCTCAAATAGTAACACATCATGTCATCTTTCAATCACATCATAATCAAATATACAAGGTCTAACATCAAAAAGGGTCCAGATCACTTGCGAGCAAATGTCCTCAAATAATAAGTGTTCTCAGTATGCCAGAGCGGGATGTTACATACACCCCCTCTTGGTCTAAACTTCGTCCCGAAGTTTCTCAGTATAAATGCAGCAATAAAGTATCACAGTATCATAAGTCTATCTATCAAACAAAACTGGAAACTGCTGACGCATATCATCTGCGTCCTCCCAGGTCGCCGAGTGTGGACTATAATTGTCCCACTGGACCTTGACCTGATCTACTGTTCGACGTCATAACTGTCGAACGTGATGATCTAAGATGCGGACTGGCTCAGCCATGAGCGCTCCCTCGTCCGATACCTGCAAGGAACTTGTTGGTCACTATAATTGCTTAATTAATTTTAAACAACCAAGTGAAACATAAATTATCAACCCAGGGAAGTCTTTTGTTTCAAGGATAACCACGCACAGTATATCCTCAATTCCAAAAGCAACTTAGTGTTGTAGTAAATAAATTTATACTAATTATTCTTGCTTGAATGAACTGAAGCTCTGAATTAAATCACAGGAAAGTAACTTCCCTATTGCAATTCCTTAAAGATCAATCTAAGAATCCTGGATTACATTAAAATAATAGGGAAAGAACAACTATTCTGCAATCAGAGAACATGACCCTTACTCTCAAACAAATACTTCAGCATTAACACTCTTTTCATGAAAACAATAATGCAGAAAACAATTAACTCTATCTAACAGAAAACAAAGCACTTAGTTCCTTTCTGTCTAAGCAGGAGCCTTGAGCGTTACTTTTGTTTTAGCACACTTGTGAGGTTGAGGTCTATAGAGAACAGGGCAGTCTGATTCCTTTCTTTCTGAGCAGGGATCTATAACCCAATTTCTGGCTAACACCAAGGAAAGTCTACAGAGAACAAGATGTTTTGGTTCTTTCCTTTCTGAGTAGGAACCCTTAATCCAAACCCTGGCTAACACACTTGCAGAGGTAAATGAAACCTACAGAAGACCAAGTGTTGTAGTTCCTTTATGTCTGAGCAGGAACCCTTTAACCAAATATCTGGCTAGAACACTTGCAAAGGCAAAGGAAATCTACAGAAGACAAGGTGTTGTAGTCCCTTTCTGTCTGAGTAGGAACACTTTAACCAAATCTCTGACTAGCACACTTGCAAAGGAAAAGGAAATCTACAGAGGACAAGGTGTTGTAGTCCCTTTCTATCTGAGCAGAAACACTTTAACCAAATCTCTGGCTAGCACACTTGCAAAGGCAAAGGAAATCTACAGAGGACAAGGTGTTGTAGTCCCTTTCTGTCTGAGCAGGAACACTTTAACCAAATCTTTGGCTAGCACACATGCAATAGTGAATGAATTCTACATAGGGTATGATGTTCCGATCCCTTTTTGTCTGAGTAGGGACCTTTAACCAATTCTCTGCTAGCCTCACAAAATCATCACACAAGATTGTTGATAAAAAGAATTACAAATTCCATTCAATAATTAAGACAGATTCAGTAGTGTTTCAACAAAGTGGAATTCATTAAAACAGTATTTCAGCAAATAACAGTTAAACAAAACATAAACAAAAATTATACTAACACACTTCTATCTAATGGGTGAATCTTGTGATGAAGGTGGGCCCTCCCTTCTCACAAGATTCCCCTGAATGAAAAGCTAGAGAAGGATACTCAAAGCAGTTTTATATTCATCTGTCGAAATATCACATTACAGATTGAAAGAATAGAATACGTCCCGCTTCTCTGGAGTTGCTTCAATGTATCAAAACTTGGCTATCTCGAATGGTGATTTTCCTCTGATTTAAAGAGGAAATCCCTTCGATACAATCATTACAAAGAATATCTGAATCCTATCCTAAATCAGATCTTCTTTCTAAATCTTCATAGGATGTCCTACTCTCATGCAATTGAATGCTAATATAGGAGCTGAACGAGGTATTGTTGTTACGACTGGTGTAAAAGCTTCTTCTCATCGTTGTTGATGTTGTTTCAACATCGCAATTCACGGGCTGTTTTAGGCACTTGAATTGCGCTCTTGACTATGTCGGCCTTGACCACTAACTGTGACAGCTTGTGTTCAACATCGTTGGTTCTGGCGGTCTCCTCTGTGTTTCAGCATCTGCAGTTCTAATCTTTGTAGCATCTCTATGTCTCAGCCTCTGCGACTCCGGACTGTATGATAGTTATGTGTTACAGCACCAGGGGCCTCAGACTGTGTTTTAGCAATCAGGGCTTCAGTCTGTGTAATGGCTTCGTGTTTCATCATCTGCGTCCTGGGACTGTAGAAGCTCCGTGTTTCAGCATCAGTTCAGCAACAACGACCTTGGACAGTTCTGTGTTTCAGCACAGGCCTGCAGTTATGGACACTTATGCACTTCTAATCAATAGTTTAGTACGAGAGTAATGTAAAATATCATGTAAAACAAATTAAACGTATAGTAATGAGAAAGGACGTTATATACCTTGGAATGATCAGATGAAGTGATAATATGAGTCTAAATACAGGTGATCAAGGGTATAATAATGGAAAAAAGTATGGGCAAAAAGGGTACATTGTGTGGTCCTAACATCCCCCCCAGCTCAAGGTGTTGCATGTCCTCAGGCAACTTACTCTGAATCTGAGTCAGGATACCTACTCTGATCATGTAAGCTACACAAGCTGTAACTGTGGGAGGTACTGTTTGTCAGCGTTCTGAACCCTTGCACTTCCTGCAATCTTTTCCATGTTGTTGTTTCTGCCTTTTTAGGCAGCTTGTAACTGATTTGATATCTTTCTATTGGCAACCAAGGAATGGGAAAATAGAACCGGTACCCAATCCAATTATCAGCACAATGTCTCATACACTGGATATAACTGGATACCCTAGATATTGCTGCTTCTAAGTTGGCAGGACCAAAAGGATTACGCTGTTGCCTCTTTTCTGTGGATTGCTGCCAGAACAGGTTATTGGCCTGTAGGGCAGAAATCTCTATGGCACTAATGATGCGTTCACAATCTTGAATCACTTTTGATTGCAGCTGCTGAACATGTTCAGTCATCCCTAGTTTCTTTAAGAACGCATAATATTGTGAGATGAATGTAGCTGCCCCTTGTGGTTCTGGTCTAATCCATAGGAGGCGATTGTCTTCATTGTTGTTGGCAGCCGAAAAGTCACCTTGCCAAAGGATTTGATTGAGGAGAAAGGAAGTAAATGCTCGAAGTTGAACATCCCCCACAAGAGGATTTATGTTCAGTAACCTATTTTCTGGAATAGCCTCATTATGGAAATATACCTCACAGAGAAGGTGTTGAACTCTGGTGGAGGCAGCTACAAAAGTTTTAATAAAATCTGCTGATAAAATGACTTCATGGGGCTTTCCTTCTATAATAGACTTAATCTGAAACCACATGAGTCTTTCCATGATAAATAAGGAATAGTTATAAGATGGTTTCCTTGTGGCCATTAATTTCTGCATCATATCAAATGCCAGGATCAATCTACCTTTTAAATCTCTGTTTTTCTTCTTGACTTCTCGAATTTCCTGGCGTGTTAGGTCCAATGCTTTCCAATTTGAGAAAGTGTGATTCCTCCAGGTTTGTCTGTGTACTTGAAAATGTTGGGCCTGTGTCTCAGCATACTCCTTCTTCCACTTTTGTATCTCTGCATGCTCATCCCATGGCCGAGTTTGTGTTTCAGCATCTGAAGTAGTGGGATTAGGCAGGGTTTGAGTGGACTGTTCCCTAGAAGTGGAGAGATTGATTTGACTAGGAGGTGTAACTTCCTCCATGGGCACTTTTTGCATAGCCCTGTGGACAACAGTAGGGATTTCTTTCTTGATCCTGGAAGGGCCTGCTGGTTCTTGTGTTATAGCAGGTTCAGTCTTGATTTTGCTAGGGCCTGCTGGTTCTTGTGTTGCAGCAGGTTTGGTTTTGAGCTTAGTGGAACTTGCTAGTTCTTGTGTTGCAGCAGGTTCAGTTTTGGCTTCAAAAGGGGAAGGAGGAGGGACTGTTCCTGGTAGTGGCACTTGAACTATCTTATACCCTGCCCGATAATAAATATCTCCACACTGGCAGCACATATATTCTTTACATATGCTTTCTGTAGTTTGTTCTGCCAGGGTTGTTGTTCATTCCAAGGCGTACCGATTTAATTCTTTTTCATATGACTCTCTTGCCCTGGCTAATTCTTGTTTATATGCTTCCAGTTGAGACTTTAAAAACTCGTTTTCTTCCAATACATCGGCCATTGTTGGTTTGGATTTAGAGATGACTGGTTCTTGTGTTGCAGTCATCGTCTCCTTCGCTAGTTCTTGTGGAGCAGCTACGGGAATGGAAACTGATGCCTGTGTGTCAGCCTCTTGGTGCAAGGAGAGTAGTGTTTCAGCACCTTCAACTTCTAATTCCTGCATCTCAGTGTCGATATTAGTGGCTGGTTCTTATGTTTCAGCCACTGTATGTTGTGTTGCAGCATCCGAGGTCTCGATTTCCTACATTTGAAAATCAATGTCTGGTTCTTGTGTTTCAGCCACTGAATATTGTGTTGCATCATCCGGGGTCTCAATTTCCTTCATTTCAAAATCAGTGGGCGGTTCTTGTGTTTTAGCCACTGGATGTTGTGTTGCAGCATCCAGGGTCTCAGATTCCTGTAATTCGACTTCAATACTTGTGGTTGGTTCTTGTGTTGCAGCCACTGGATGGGTAGCTGGTTGTGTTTGAGCTGTTTCAAAAACAGATGATGTCTGGGCCTCTAATTCCTGCAACTCACTATCGGTGGTTGGTTCTTATGTTACAGCCACCGGGGCTAGAATAGGCAAAGATCCCGGAGTTTTGGAAGATGCACGGCGTATTAGTCGAATAGGTGGGGTGTCTAGGGTAGTGGTCATCCAGGGTGGTCTCATTGAGGGTCTTTTTCACTTTTTACGCAAGAAAGGTGGAAAGGGGGTGATCTGTTGTCGTTTTTCGTGGAGGTCTTTCCTGAATGATAGGGCAGGGAACATTTTCTGGTTCAGAGTCATCAATTAGAATGTGAAAGGCAGAAGTGGAAGACTTTGGTCCGGTATGCAACGATTCAGGTATGGTAGGGGGACTGATTGGTCGTGTGGGCATACTATGGGGTATTTCGGGGGAAACTGGGGGGTTTTGCTGTTGTTGCTCCTCAATAATTTCAGGGACTTCGGCAACTGGTGCAAGGTTTATGGGTGGATTATTTAATGGATGGTTCTGCTGTTCAAAACCCCTGTTGATGAGTAATTGAACCAGACGGTGATGGGTAAGTGAATGGGTTGGATATTTTACCTTTTGAGAGTAATGTGCCATGCTCTTTAAACAACCCAGCAAATAATATGGGATGTTGACCCATATGTTATGTCTTAAATGAGAAAGAAAAAGGAAGTCGTGCTGATAGACTACCTGATAGCGGCCTTCGCAGGTCAGGTAGTGCTTGATGAATCTGGCGACCTCCGGCCACGGGGGTGGTAGTGAACTGAGTTGAACCCCTCTGCCCTTCAATACAATTCTTTCCCCAGCCAGGAAGAAACTCTGTTGGACATCCCCGATGATATGCTTTCGACTGAACTGTTGAGTGCCATCCATGGGGAGGCCTAAGACTGTGGATATTTCTTGCTCTGTCACATAGATTCGGATGCCTGCGACAATAGAATGGTTCTCCTGAAGATTTCGGGCGAACTGTAGTACTTGCGGTTCATTGTATCCTTGAAGCCTATGGAAGTAATTGAGCCAACCTTCTTGCTTGAAGAGTTGATATGTTGTTGGATAGTGTTCGAGTAGTGCTGTGGTGGTGGGTTCTTTGTGGATGACAGCTCCTCCCATGGCTACTAGCTTAGTAGGATACGGTGTCGAGAGTTTGTGTATCAGCTCTGAAGCAGGGTAAGTTTTTCCGAGGGGTTGTATGCAGGAGTAGTGGTTAAATGTGCAAAAGGTGATGAAATGGAAATGGCGGTGATGAAATCAGAGGAAATGATGGTATCATTGATTTGACGTGTACTTCCCTTCCCGTGAAGTGTGATTAGTAATAATGGCACTTAAATGGTCTTGATGGCCTAAAATCTTTTCTCATTAACTATAGTCTAATTGAATTACATTATATTTACATACCTCGCCTTACCATTTGGTTTGTTCAGCCAACCAGATATCATGCGTGTTTGTGGTGATGCTGTTGTGGCGGCGGTTTTTGATTGTGTCAGGAGTCTGCTGTTCGAACTAACATTTGAGAGCGTAAAATCTTGCTGACGGACGATGGTGAAAGGCGGGTGTTTCAGCAACAGAGAAGAACGAAACAATTGTTGTAGATGAAGAACTGTTGATGACTGGTGTTTTAGTATCGGAAGGAAATCAAAAAGTGCTTAACGGTGGTGTTTCAGCATCGGGAAGAAGTCAATCATGCTGAACAGTGGTGTTTCAGCAACAGAGAAGAACGAAGAAGGGTTGCTGACAAGAGTTTTTCAACAACGGGAAGAGGCGAAACAATTGCTGGACGAAATTGTTTCGTTGATGATGGAGGGTGAGAAAATGAAAGGTTGCTCATAATGGTATTTCAGCAACAAAAGGGAGAAAGTCGAAACAAGTTCTGGACGGAGTTGTTTCGGTGATGAAAATAGTGAGAAAATGGCGGGCTGGAGTGTTTTGGGAGTGGGAAGAAATGAAAAATGCTGAACAGTAGTGTTTCAGCATCGGGAAAAATGGTGAAAGGTTGCTGGTAACGGTGTTTCAGCAATGGAAAGGGGAAAATGAAAAGTTGTTGGTAGTGGTGTTTCAGCGACAGAAGGGAGAAAGGTGAAACAGGTGCTGGACGGAGTTGTTTCGGGAATGAAAATAAATGAAAGGCGTTGAACAATGGTGTTTCAACATCAGGAAGAAAGTCACCAGTGTTGCACAGCGGTGTTTCGGCATCGTGAAAATCAGTAGTGTTTCACAGCAGTGTTTCAGCATCGTGAAAGCTCGTCTCTCTGACATAGGATCATCCTCTTCTGGTGGCTGTGCTTCGATCGGGAATCTGCAAAAACAGCTGTAGCATGGTATTTATTGATAGGGATTATTAGAAAACGAAATCTAATCTAATCTAACACTAAATAAAATCAATATTTGAAAGAATTAATTGTTATTGGGGGTAGAGACCCCCTCAATGAAGAGAAAATGAGTGTCTGCCATGCATGTGGCCTTAAAATATTCTTTATAGATAGGTTTCTGATACAGACGGAGCCGATGACCATTTACAAGTAACGGAGTTCTGGAGTCATCGATTGTGAGGAGCCTTACTATTCCATTGGGGAAGACTGTGTCCACTTCGTAAGGTCCTAGCCATCTTGTACGTAGTTTCCCTTGAAATTCTTTAAACCGGGAATCATACAGTAGAGCCCAATTACCTTGTTGGAACTGCTTGTTTTTTATATTTTTGTTATGCCAATGTGATCTTTGCTGTTGAATTATGGTTGTTTGTTGAATGGCATCTAGTCTTTTCTCTTCTAGTTCATTAAGCTGTTGCAGCCTAGTTGTCTGTGCATCAGTTAGATCAAGGTTGGCAGCTAAAGCAGTCCTTAAGGTTTTTATCTCAAATTCCACAGGAAAGACAACACTCTTTCCATACACCAATTCATAGGGAGAAAATCCTGTAGTATTTCTCCAGGTAGTTCTATAGGCCCATAGTGCTTCAAGGAGTCTGTTGGACCAATCCTTTCTACTTTCCTTCACTGTTTTTGTGAGAATGGATTCTATTACTTTGTTTGTGCTTTCCACCTGTCCATTGGCTTGGGGGTGGTATGATGTAGTCATTCTCTACTGAATATGATATTTCTGAAGGGTGGCTTTAAACCCATGGGAAGAGAAAGGAGGTCCTCCATCTGTAACTAACTCTCTTGGCATTCCAAATCTAGTGAAGATGTCTGTGAATAAGAATTTTATAAGTGCTTCTTCAGTTGTTCTGTGGAGTGCCTTGGCTTCCACCCATTTAGTCATGTAGTCTGTGCAGACCGGTATATAAAATTTTTGATTGGATGGAGGGTTGATGGGTCCTATGAAATCTAAGGCCCATCTTTCAAATGGTTCAAGTACTACCTGGGGGTTTAATGGAATTTCATCTCTATGATTAGGTTAGCCTACTCTTTGGAAGCTATCACAGGCCTTGACATATTTCCTTGCATCTTTGAAGAGTGAGGGCCAATAGTACCCCATTCTAAGAATTTTATATGTTGTTCTTTTGTCAGCAAAATGCCCTCCACAAGTGTCATCATGACAATCTTTCAATATATCATACACCTCATCTTCTCGAACACACCTTCGGATTTCTTGATCATCTCGTGTATGGAAAAGGTATCCACTTATCCAACTATACCGAGCACTTTGGTGAACAATACTTTTCTTCTCTCGGTAGGATAGGTGTGATGGCAACTTCCCTGCAACTAAATAATTAGCAATATCTGCATACCAAGGTGACTGAGAAGAAACTGCAAATAAATATTCATCAGGAAAGGAATCATCCACTGGGTTATCATCATTAAGTGTCAATCGAGAAAGGAAATCAACAACTACATTCTCTTTTCCTGGTCTATCTACAATTGTGACATCGAATTCTTGCAATAATAACAACCATCTGGTGACTCTAGCATTTGTAATAGGTTTATTCATTAAGTACGTGATAGATGAGTGATCAGTATGGACAAAAGTAGAATAGCCAGTAATGTAATGTCTGAATTTATTAATTGCATAAATAACTGCTAGAAATTCCTTCTCTGTGACTGTATAATTGAGTTCAACAGGAGACATATTCTTGCTGATGAAATATATAGCATAAGGGAGGTGATCTTCTTCCTGTCCCAAGACAACTCCTATAGCAGTGTCTAAAGCATCGGAAGATATGTGAAAGGGGAGTGTCCAATCAGGTCCTCGAAGGATAGGAGCTGTAGATAACTGATGTTTAAGTGTACTAAATGCTTCTTGACAGAATTTAGTCCATTTAAATTCAACATTTTTCATCAGTAAAACAAACAGGGGGGA
>ML777370.1:1073963-1088013 GCA_009831015.1 Picea engelmannii | reverse complement strand
AGTAGGAAGATCCTTAATGACTTGTATTTTGGATGGGTCTACCTGGATTCCTTGAGATGAGATGAAATGTCCAAGCACTATCCCTTCATTCATCATCATATGACATTTTTCTGTGCTTAAGGAGAGTTGGGCTTGTATGCATCATTTAAGTACCTTCTCAAGGTTTTCCAGTGCTTCCTGAATATATATTCTATGAGTGCATAATTCAGGTGAAATTCCTTTCATGTCTGTGTAATCCCATGCGAATGCCTCTTTATTTTTTTGAAGTAACTTCGTTAACTGTTGTGTTTCAGCATCTGCCAAATGAGGGTTTATATTTAATGTTTTGCCAGGTTCAATTTCAATTGGTACACTTTTGGAGGAGATGGTTTTAGGCGTTTGAGGTGGGCTTCCTGACTCAAGATTTTCGTGGTTATCAGACTCCAAAAATGCAGTTAATTGATTATAAATTTCTGGGGTAACAGAGGATGGCTCGCAAATAAAATTATTTATAAGTTCGTCCTCAGTGGATTCTTTCATGCTTAGAGCTTGTCCGATAGTCAGAAGAGGTTGGGCTGGTTGATCCTCAAAATCTACCCATACAGAGTTATCATTATTAGGCAGGGGTGTGGCATGAGGATAGAGGGTAAGATACTTTGTCTCATAACCATTTGAAATTGTCATTGACCCTAATCTGCAGTTGATAAAAGCATCTGTTGTGGCTAACCAAGGTCTACCCAGAATCATAGGGTGGCCCCCCAGCTTTGTTTTGGGTTGCAACACTGTAAAATCGACTGGGTAATTCCAAGACTCCACAGAGATACTGAGGTCCTCAATGACACCTTTTGGTTTAATTGTGGATCGATCAACCAACTCTAGGATAGTAGGGGTTTCTATGACTTCATATTGTAATTGTAGTAGTTGTAAAGTTTCTAAAGTCATGATATTGATTGTTGCACCAAGGTCTACTAGGACACGGGGGATTATGGTTTTTCCAACTTGTACAGTGACGGTAGGGTGGCCAGGATCGCCATATTTGACTGGCGGAGTCTTTCCTGACATTAATGCAGACAGATCTCCCATAACATGGACTGTAAGGGGATATTTGGTTTTCCTACCATGATTTTTTATGCAGATATCTCTCATTGTCCTAGCATAAATAGGTACGTCGCAGAGTGCTTGTAAGAGGGGAATTTTGACATATAAATTCTGTAATTCCCCTAAAATATTAAAAGCTGGTGGTTCAGGCATTTTAGTTAAGGCTAGACGCTCAGGAAATGGTAGTGTTTTAGTTTCAGCAGAATTGTGAGAGGATGACTGTACCTTTTCGGGTACATCATGCTCTTGTGTTTCCTCTTTGTCAGGAGAGGTAACATCAGCTATGGTAGGTTCCACTACTCTCCCAGATCGAAGATGTATATCATTTCACTGTGCAGGGAGGAGGGGAAGTGTGGGCTGATTATAAATGTCAATGCACTGCACAGCTTTATTATTCGGGTTGGGGTTAGGTTGCACAGGTAACTGGGGTCTCATTGTTTGATTATTTGGAGGAGTGCCTGCTGGCAAGGAGAGTGGTTGTGAGAATTGAGGCAATTGGTTTTGAAAGGCAGGTTGTTGTCCTCTCCAATTTTGATTCCACTGATTCTGATATGGCTGTTGTTGTTGTGGAGGCCAAGGGGTCCATGTTGAGGGATCAACAAAGGGTGGGTTATTTTGCTGCATGGGTGGGTAAGTTTGCTGCATGGGTGGGTAATTTTGTTGCATGGATGGATAATTCATTTGATTATATTTCATTTGATTGTAAGGGGGATAACTCATTTGATTGAAAGTAGAGTAATTATTCCAACGATTAGTAAATGGCATGTTAGGGTTCATACCTTGACCTCGCGGTTGCCATTGTCTCCTTTGAGTCATTAGGTAGACAACTTCAACTTCTTCATCCGTTGGTTGCAATGTTGCTTTAATCCTTGGTAAAGATGGAAAATTTTGGGTATCATGATCTTTGTCACAAATAGTGCAGATAGGTTTCCTGCCCAGTGGACATTCTCTTTTTGGGTGTTTGTCTCTGCATTGAGGACAAAAGATAGACAAGGCTGCTTCTGCTTCTGCTTGCTTTTTCTTGATCTGCAGGGTATCCATTTGTGAGGCAAAAGAGCTCAGCATTTTGGTTTTAAAATCTTCAAGTAGATTACCTATCTCTGCTCTTGTTTCTCCCCCACTAGCTGATTTCTGGACTCTTGAAAATGTAGTGTCCCTGCTGTCTAATCTGTTTCTTGTAGCTCCCCTTGAACATCTTTTGCATAAATTAACAATTTCATCATACGATTCCTTGGATATGTCCCCTTTTCCAAGCATGTTTAGCATATCCAGAGAGTCATACCTTACCCCTTTTAACAAAATAGTTTTGAGGATATCCTTACTTACATTGGGATGACTGGATCTTTGCAGATTGCATTGAAGCCTCTCTACAAAGTCTTCTAGATTCTCGTCTTCTTTCTGCATCATTTTAAATAGCTCCTCCCTCTTTTCTCTTGTTCTGCAATAGTCCTGGTACTTGTTCAGAAATTTCTGCTTCATTTGGTCCCAAGTTATGATTACATGGCCTCCAAGGCTCATAAACCATCTTAGTGCATTCCCTTTTAGTGTTGCTGGAAATAACTTCAGTTTCTGAGCATTAGAAACATAATCATAACTTCTACATAGTATATCAAATTCAAACAAAAATTCATCAGGATCTTCTGAAGATAACCCATGAAAATTTGGTAGTGCTAAGAGTGGGATATTTTTCATGGGGGCTGCTCCTATAGGGAGATCACCAATAGGAAATCCTAATGTAGAAAAAGAATTTTCATCTTTTACCTCTCCTTCAGGATCTACCCATTCTTCATGATTCAAATACTCATCCATGTTTTCCTCCGTCTATTCTCCTACTGCAGTTACTCTATCCTTGATGTCTCCTACTGGCTTCTGGACTGTCTCCGGACTCCAAAATTCTTTCCCTGTTCCGAAAAATGTTCAAAATGAAAGCTGGGAATTCTGTTTTTGAAGATTTGGTCGTTGGGCAGCAGATTCAGACTTGGATGTAATATCGTCAATGAAAGTCTTTCTTCCTCCTTTTCCTTTTCCCGTGCCACCTGTGGGGTTAGTATCTTTGGGTTTTTTTGGGTCTTTCATGCATTCTTTTTATCTAAAGAAAAAAAAGAAATCACAAGTGCTTTTGAAATCTATAGCTATCTTCCCCGACAACGACGCCAAAATGTTGGTCACTATAATTACTTAATTAATTTTAAACAACCAAGTGAAACATAAATTATCAACCCAGGGAAGTCTTTTGTTTCAAATATAACCACGAACAGTATATGCTCAATTCCAAAAGCAACTTAGTGTTGTAGTAAAGAAATTTATACTAATTATTCTTGCTTGAATGAACTGAAGCTCTGAATTAAATCACAGAAAAGTAACTTCCCTATTGCAATTCCTTAAAGATAAATCTAAGAATCCTGGATTACATTAAAATAATAGGGAAAGAACAACTATTCTGCAATTAGAGAACATGACCCTTACTCTCAAACAGAGACTTCATCATTAACACTCTTTTCATGAAAACAATAATGCAGAAAACAATTAACTCTATCTAACATAAAACAAAGCACTTAGTTCCTTTCTGTCTAAGCAGGAGCCTTGAGCCTTACTTCTGTTTTAGCACACTTGTGAGGTTGAGGTCTACAGAGAACAGGGTAGTCTGATTCCTTTCTTTCTGAGCAAGGATCTCTAACCCATTTTCTGGCTAACAGCAAGGAAAGTCTACAGAGAACAGGATGTTTTGGTTCTTTCCTTTCTGAGTAGGAACCCTTAATCCAATCCCTGGCTAACACACTTGCAGAGGTAAATGAAACCTATAGAAGACCAGGTGTTGTAGTTCCTTTCTGTCTGATCAGGAACCCTTTAACCAAATCTCTGGCTAGCACACTTGCAAAGGAAAAGGAAATCTACAGAAGACAAGGTGTTGTAGTCCCTTTCTGTCTGAGCTGGAACACTTTAACCAAATCTCTGGCTAGCACACTTGCAAAGGAAAAGGAAATCTACAGAGGACAAGGTGTTGTAGTCTCTTTCTGTCTGAGCAGGAACACTTTAACCAAATCTCTGGCTAGCACACTTGCAAAGGAAAAGGAAATCTACAGAGGACAAGGTGTTGTAGTCCCTTTCTGTCTGAGCAGGAACACTTTAACCAAATCTCTGGCTAGCACACATGCAATAGTAAATGAATTCTATAGAGGGTATGATGTTCCGAGCCCTTTTTGTCTGAGTAGGGACATTTAACCAATTCTCTTCTAGCCTCACAAAATCATCACACAAGATTGCTGATAAAAAGAATTACAAATTCCATTCAATAATTAAGATAGAGTCAGTAGTGTTTCAGCAAAGAGGAATTCATTAAAATAGTGTTTCAGCAAATGACAGTTAAACAAAACGTAAATAGGAATTATACTAACACACTTCTATCTAATGGGTGAATGTTTTGATGAAGGTGGGCCCTCCCTTCTCACAAGATTCCCCTGAACGAAAATCTAGAGAAGGATACTCAAAGCAGTTTTATATTCATCTGTCGAAATATCACATTACAGATTGAAAGAATAGAATACGTCCCGCTTCTCTGAAGTTGCTTCAATGTATCAAAACTTGGTTATCTTGAGTGGTGATTTTCCTCTGATTTAAAGAGGAAATCCCTTCGATACAATCATTACAAAGAATATCTGAATCCTATCCTAAATCAGATCTTCTTTCTAAATCTGCATAGGATGTCCTATTCTCACGCAACCGAATGCTAATACAGGAGGTGAACGAAGTATTGTTGTTATGGCTGGTGTAACAGCTTCTTCTCATTGTTGCTGATGTTGTTTCAGCATCGCAATTCACGAGTTGTTTCAGCCATGTGAATTGCGCTCTTGACTATGTCGGCCTTGACCGCTAATTGTGACGGCTTGTGTTCAGCATTGTTGGTTCTGGCGGTCTCCTCTGTGTTTCAGCATCTGCAGTTCTAAGCTTTCTAGCAGCTCTGTGTCTCAGCCTCTGCGACTTCGGACTGTATGACAGTTCTATGTTATAGCACCAGGGGCCTCGGACTGTGTTTCATCAATCAGGGCTTCAGTCTGTGTAACGGCTTCGTGTTTCAGCATCTGCGTCCTGGGACTATAGCAACTCCGTGTTTCAGCATCAGTTCAGCAACAACGACCTTGGACAGTTCTGTGTTTCAGCACAGGCCTGCAGTTATGGAAACTTATGCACTTCTAATGAATAGTTCAGTACGAGAGTAATGTAAAATATCATGTAAAACAAATTAAACGTATAGTAATGAGAAAGGAATGATTAGATGAAGTGATAATATGAGTCTAAATACAGGTGATCAAGGGTATAATAATGGAAAAAAGTATGGGCAAAAAGGGTACATTGTGTGGTCCTAATAGAACTCAGGTCAATCACATGTGTAGGATCACTAATATAATGTCTCAAAATAGATACATGAAAAACATCATGCATACGCCTCAAAGAATCAGGTAAGGCTAGTCGATAGGCCACGGGCCCCTTTCTCTCCACAATCTTGAAAGGTCCCACGAACCTAGGAGAGAGTTTAGCTCCCTTTCCAAACTTGATCAAACTCTTATGCGGTTTAACCCGCAAGAAGAATCGATTGCCGACCTCGAAACTACGGTCGACTCGGTGCGCATCGGCATAACTCTTCTGTCGATCTTGCGCTTCTTTAATCCTTTGTCTTATGGATTGCATCTGCTCTTCCATTTCTTGGATCGCTTCTAGTCCCACCAGGACCCTATCCTCAAGCTGATCCCAACTCAAGCGCGTCCGACACGGTCACCCATAAAGAAACTTAAAAGGCTCCATCTTAATGGTGCTCTGGTAACTGTTGTTGTAAGCGAACTCTACTAGAGGCAAGAATTCCTCCCAACACTTTTTTTGGTCCATCACGTACATGCGCAACATGTCTTCCAATGTTTGGTTTGTACGTTCTGTCTGTCTGTCCGTCTGTGGGTGATACACAGTACTAAAGTTAAGCTGGGTTCCCAAGGCCTCTCGGAAACTCATCCAAAATCGTCCAGTAAACACCGATCCTCGATCGGATATAATATTTTTAGGCACACCATGCAGCCTCACAATCTCACTGATAAAAACTCTCGCTATGTCAGGTGCCTGATACGTCGTACGCACAGGAATAAAGTGAACACTCTTTGTCAGAGTGTCTACTACTACAAAAATCAAGTCGTGTCTCCTTGCCGTCAGTGGCAATCCAAAAATAAAATCCATCGATATAACCTCCCATTTCGATTCCGGAATGGCATGTGGTTGAAGTAATCCTGCTGAGTGTCTATGTTCAGCCTTTACCTGTTGACACTCAAGACATCTAGACACAAAGTTGACTATGTCGGCCTTCATTCCTTTCCAAAAGAATAATGGTTTGAGGTCTTCCCTCATCTTCGTAACTCCCAGGTGAGCCATGTAAACTGCTCTATGAGCCTCGCTCAACATCAACATCCTCAACTCGTCGTTTGGCGGTACGTAAATCCGACCTCTAAACCTCAATAACCCATCGTTATCCAAAGAATATCCCTCATATCGTGGTACCGTCATCGTGTTTTGTCCGATAAAATCCTTGACTTCCTTGTACCAGTCATCATCACGCTGTAAGGTGAGAATCTTCTCACGTAGATTTGTCTCAAGAGGTAACACCAAAAAGATGCATGGCCTCCGACTAAAGGCATCTACCACTCGGTTCACTGTTCCCTTTATGTAAGTAATCTCGAAGTCGTATTCGCTAAGCAATTCCGACCAACGCCGTTGTCGCGCGTTCAGGTCGCTTTGTGTAAAAATGTGTTGTAGTCCACAATGATTGGTTTTTAATTCAAATTTTCATCCAACAAGGTAGTGTCTCCAAACCTTCAAGGCATATACGATGGCTAGTAACTCCAATTCGTGCGTCCCATAGTTCTCCTCATGCCTTCTCAGCTTCCTCGAAATGTAAGCAATCACTCGTCCGTCCTGCATCAAGACTACACCTAAACCTTCCTTCGATGCGTCAGTGCATACCAAGAAGTCGGCATCCATGTCAAGGAATTTTAGTATTGGCGCGGTTGTCAACAACTCCTTAAGCCTCTGAAAGACCTCCGCGCATTTCTCTGTCCAAACAAACTTCTTGTTTTTCTTCTGCAATTCTGTGATCGGATTTGCTATCTTCGAAAAACCCTCGACAAACCGTCGATAGTATCCTGCTAAGCCCATAAAACTATGCACTTCTGTGAGATTCGTCGACGCAGGCCATTCCATAATAGCCTCAACCTTCGCTAGATCCACGGCGATACCTTCGTCGGAGATGACATGCCCCAAGTAGTGAATCCTTGATTGGTAAAAGGAGCATTTGGACAACTTCCCATACAATTTGTGTTTTCATAAACATTGCAGTACCAAGCACAAGTGCTCGTCATGCTCCTCCATCATCCGAGAGTAGATCAAAATATCGTCAATGAATACTTGGACGAACTTGTCCAAGTACTCGCGGAACACGCCGTTCATCAAACTCATGAATACCCCTGGGGCGTTTGTCAGTCCAAATGGAAAAACAGTAAATTCGTAATGTCCAAATATCGTCTTAAAGGCGGTCTTTGGGATGTCATCCTCCTTGATCCGTAACTGGTGATATCCAGATCACAAATCAATCTTGGAGAACACCGTCGCACCCTTCATTTGATCGAACAGATCATCAATTCTAGGTAAGGGATACTGATTCTTGATTGTCGCCTTGTTCAGTTGGCAGTAGTCAATGCAAAGCCTCCATGATCCGTCCTTCTTTCGTATGAAAATAACTGGTGCACCCCATGGTGACACACTAGGATGTATCAGTCCCAGGTCCAACAACTCCTTCAGTTGCATTTTCAACTCTTGCAACTCCGGGGTCGACATCCGATAGGGCGTTCTTGCTATCGGTTTGGTTCCCGGTTTCAGGTCTATGGTAAAATCCAGTTCCCTCTCCGGCGACATTCTAGGAAACTCCTTTGGAAACACGTCCGCAAACTCCTTTACCACTGGAAGGTGTTCTAGGCCTTCCGCTACTCCTTCCTCATTTAGCACAAGGATCACATAAATTTTTCACCCATTGCGCATACTCTTTCGTAACTGTAAGGAAGAGACAAACCATAGGGAAACTGCCTGGTTCTATCCTACAATCACACGTTTCTATCCTTCGTCATCAACCAAGCTCAACCGTTTCGTCTTACAGTCGAGAATCGCCTCATGCGTTTCCAACCAATCCATACCGATCACGACGTCATAAGATCCTAAGATCGTGACGTACAAGTTGACTCTCATGACAAACTCTCCCAGGTTAAGGGAACAGCCCATAACCTTTCCTCCAACCTTTCATTTGGCTCCTGAAGCTATCTCTACGAAGCTAAACTCATCCTATTCGACTGCCCTTACCTTAATTATTTTTAGCGCTACACCAAAAATGAAACTCTCTGTGGCTCCTAGGTCTATCAAAACACTAAGGATCTGGTCAGCGATAGTACCTGTCGTCTCGAGCACAGTCGATTGGTGCTCTGCCTAGCAGTTATTCACCGCTGCATGAATCTGATGGGCCTTGCCCATATCTCCCACGACAGCGGGTCCGGCTAATCCGGTCATCCCAGCCCTCTCCACAAGACAGTCGCACTGGTAGTGTGGCTCCCCACATGTCCAACACCCCTTCTTCGGCCTAGTAGTCCTGGTACCCGAAGTAGAAGAGGACTGCCCACCCACCTAAAACCCTGGTCTGTTCTGCTGAATAGGCCTAAACTGTTGCTGTTGCGGGCAACGCTGCTGCTGGTGTTGTGGTCCTCGATAAGGTGTCTGCTGCTGAGGCGGTGGTCGTCGAGGTGTAGTGAATGTGGATCCCTTGTGGAAGCCACGATGTCCCAGTGTATGTCTCGCTGGTGTCTGATGTCTTGGCGCCCCCGATGAACTCTGCCCTGCGGGTCTCGCTAAAGTCCGGGTCTGACCCCTGCTGATAAGCTCCTCCTCTACTATGAGGGCCTTTTGGATAGCATCATGAAAGGTTTGAGGCATCAAGATCCTAACCTTTGCATGCAGACTGCCGTTAAGGCCAACATGAACTTGTTGACTTTGAGCTTCTTTGTGTTAAGGTGCGGAGCATACTAGAGCAACTCCATAAAATGTGGCTCATACTCGGGCACCGTACGACCTCCCTGTCGTAATGCGTTGAACTCGTTGATATGATGCTCAATGAATTCCTCAGAAAGGTACCTCTCTCGGAACCGTTCCTTGAACAGTTCCCATGACACGTCTTCCACGGCCATGTTCAACTACGGCAGAAGCGTCTTCCACCATAGAAGAGCGCTCCCCTTCAGTTGAAAGACTGCCATGCGGACCTTCATGTTGGAGGTATAATCACAAACTGCGAAGCACATCGTCATATTCTCCAACCATGCCTCGACGGCGGCGCCGTCCGGGGAACCAAAAAACTCAGGAAATTTTACCTTCTCGAGTTCACGGTGAATGCTACCTATAACGGCCAGTGAGCGTGGCAGAACCTTAGGGGGTGCCAGCGCCCTGGCCTCGTCTCTGTCCAAACGGCTGATCAGAGCCTTGGACATGCACCGAAAGGATCTCATCATCCCAATAACATCACCAATTGCTATATGTTCCTGCCCGAGCACCTACTCGCCTCCCCAGGGGTTAGACCCCTCAAGTGTGGATGCTGCTGGAGGCGTCTCACCTCCTCCCCTAGCACCTCGTCGTCTGCCTCTGTGGCTTCCTCTAACCATGATTACCTACATGCACAAATCAAATCAATCAACAACAGTATAATAAAACCAACTCATGTCAACGAAAGCTGTAGCATACCCCAAGTCATGGGTCAAACCGGCTCTGATACCATATGTAATATCCCTCCTAGTTAAGGATAGCTACTCTGTCAACCGGTGCCAAATTTTTTTTTTTTGTTTGTTTGTTAAAGTGTGTGCGCGCGTGTGGAAGAAACAACCCCCTCGACTCTACGTCACCACTCAAACCAACAAGACGCAAGTAAGACGAACCCAATCAAGACGACCCGACATATCATAGTGGCAACAAGAAATAAATGCCCCTGGACATAAGGCGTGCAACTAGCAGCTGTAAGCAGAGAAAGACACCAGGGGTTAGGCACAGTACTGTCACAGAATGAAAGAATCCAACAGTAGAGTTGCAATAGTGTAACTGTGCCTTTAAACAGCCCAAGACTACTGATACCGCTCAGAGTGTGTGGCAAGAGTGGAACTGTGCCTTTAAACACCCCGATACTCTTGATACGGCACTGGATTCCTTCCACCGGATTTACACACTGACATAAATACTAAGCTACAAGAGGTGTCTATAACCCGCCCGACACGAACATACTACGCAATACAAGACCACCAAGGACTACAAAATCAAGGACAATCATGACCTCTATGGGAGACGCAAGTCAGGTGGACTCAAACCGACCAACCTCTATTGGGACCCAAAGACATCAATTGAGACCAATTTCTCCATTAATTATCATTAACCGACGAAGGCTTATCGTAAGGTGAAAGCCTATAATCCCAACCCCCATTATTAGTTATAAGTTATTAGGCACGAATTCAGGGACAACAATAAACACAAGCGCCTTGCATTTTTCTGTTAATCACCATAAATGAGCAACAACATCAATACCATAATGGTGAACCCCCGACATTACATTCTCCTTATTAACTTGCCCTTCCTACCCGTTTATTACCATACATTCTAATAACCTAACAACAATAGCATTGCAAATTAGACATTATCATCAACACTTCAATTTAAACAAAGATTATCTTGGCAATTTAAACTCCATCATGAACATTCAAGTAAACAATCATCAACATTGCGATTGGCCTCATTATTAACATTGCTAATTAAAACAAATATTCATCTTGCAATTTAACTAGTGTTACCATGGAAAACTAAGCATATATTAATATTGCAGTGAAGCATTATCTTTAGCAATGTAGTTGATCAATATTATCCTTGCAATGTAACCAGGTACCAACGTTGCACATTAAACCAATATTACCATACTTTCCAATAATCTAACAAATAATAGCATTGCAATACCATAAGTTAACATTAACACTTCAATTTATCCAATAATAACATTGCGATCTAAACATCATCACGAACCTTCATTTAACAAATATTAACCTCGCAACTTAAGCATCCCCATTAACATTGCAATTTGAACAATTACTCAATATTGCAATTCAACCCACATTAACATTTCAATTACTAGTATTCATATTGCAATTAAACATTTAACATTAACCTTCCATTACTAATATGAACAGGGCAGTTAAACCCACTACTTAACATTGCCCTTTAACTAGTATTGATTTTTCCATTAAATAATAATAATATTACAACTACACAATAAGTAAACAATTACTTAACCTTGCAGTTCTACCAACATTACCATTCAATTAAATAATATGAGTATTTCAATTAAACAAATACTTAATACTGCAATTCAACTAGAATTAACATTCCAGTAAATAATACTAATATTGCGAATTAACAGTTACTTAACATCGAAATTCCACCAACATTAATATTCCATTAATAATACGAACAGTTGCAAATGAACCACTACTTATCATTGCAGTTCAACTGGTATTAACAGTCCATTAATAATATTAATTTTGCAATTGAGCAATAAGCAACCAATTCTTAACATTGCAATTTCGCTAGAATTAACATTCCATTAATAATATAAATCTGGCAATTAGCAATTACTTACATTTGCAGTTCCACCCAGTGTTAGCATTTTAATTTAAATAATATTAAATTTTCCATTTAGGCAAGTACTAACCTTGCAAATTGACATGTATTAACATGCAGCTCGTGCGCCTTCATTAATATGGAATTCTTACATAGTAATGACTTAAATAAAACCAGGTTACACAGACGGCTCATGCACCATCATGATATGGGATTTTAACAACAACAACATTAAATAAACCAGGGTTATCTCGACAATTTAAACATCAACAATGTATTTTAACTGAATGATAATAACATTAATTTATACAGGTTAACATGGCTACTCACGCATCAACCCTATAGTGCATTTTAGACAACAAGAACATTAAGTAACCAGGTTAACACGGGCGTCATCATTTATTGGTTTTTGTTTTTTTTTTTAAACCATGGTTAAATAAAACAAGGTTACCCTAGCAACTTTAAGCGTCATTCTTAAACTCATAATTTAAAGCTTAGCATCTAGGGTTCTCAGGATCTTCGGCCACCGCGCAGGTCAGAGCTGCATCCACGCCGATGTAAGGGAGGAGGGATCGCGCGTGCCACCGTCTGCTACAAGCGTGCTTTTCGAAGGGACAAGGGAAACGTGCAGGAGAGGGCACAAGGATTGGAGCCATGGTCATTACGGTCTCTAAATTGATTGCTAGCGAAGACTTCCACCATCCCATTTCTTTTAAGAATCTATCTCTTTATGATCAATAAATTTCTTAAGGATACCCAGCAAGAGTCACTCCACATGCAATTGTCCGGAAGGTACAATACATGGTGATGGAAGAGCTCTATCTGAAACTAATTATTTGGAAATGAGCTCCACTATTTATGCATTTGTTCATGCACCAATTAAACCATAGCTAAATAGGTGGAATTAAATGGCTTATTAATTTTTGAGGGTGAACCAGGCAATAAAAAAATTTGAGGTACCATTTAGAACTGACAGCCTTAGTCTGGGACTGGTGAGTATAAATAAGAAAAGAACTAACAGCTTAAATGACAATTTGACAATGACGACTACATCAGAATAATTAACCCCAATAAAAAAAATAATACTTCTAGTGACCGCCAGTGTAATCCAGAGAAAAAGAAAAAAACGATTAAATGAACCTTCAAAAGGTAATAGCATGGCTGTTGTCTTTTAATCAAATGGCATACCACTGTTAATATGGCTGTAAGTAACTGATTTATACAACAACAACTACCAGACCGTACTTCAATACGTAGATCTCACCAGCAAGGGGGGGTCACTGCCCAGCATTTTGAGGAAATAAAACAAACAGAAGATGCAGAACTGTAGTGTACAGGATGGTAATAAAAACCACGCCCTAGTAAAGGAGAAGACCTGCTGGAAATTAGCTCACGATATGGAAAAAAAGGTCCAGGATATAAAGAAGGATACCCACCAAAGAAAAACACACCCACGGTAGATATAATATGCCCAAGGTAGATTTATCCCACAATAGGAGTTTTTTTTTTTTATTACAGTCATGGAAATGCCCAGCCCATAAATAAACACCCATAAACATTTCCCACTGTAGAAAATTTTCCCACTATACAAGCAAAACGAAAATCCACTGCAAAATAATCGCTCACTAAAAAATTTCGAAACCCAACTGCCAAATTTCGCCCACGGCACCAAACGCAATCCATTGAAAAAAAATTCACCCAAAGTATAAAAACGAAACCCTACTGAGAACAAGGTGCCCATGGTACAAGAAAACGAAGACCTACTGGAAGAAGGAGCAATGCCCCCTCAAAACATCAAAGACCAACAATAATATAAAAGTTTCTTTTCTCAGCTATGATAACAATGGTAAATACTTTATTTACAAGGTGGGTAGCAGCAGTAAGGGTTTCATGGTCATGCCAATATCCATTAAGCTACAGTTCACATACACGATTACACTATATCCATTAAAAATACAAGATGCACAAGGCCATTAACTACAGTTTATAAATATGCATAGCAAGATAGAAAACCCAGAGATTTACATACCTGTGTCCTTAACGCTTGCAACAATGTTTCTTGTGCTCCCGCCGCTCTAGCTCTTGCTTGTCGGCTGCGAAGAACCCACCAATACCTCCCAGCCAAACGCTAGGGGTACTCTTCTTCCCCCTCAGCCCCCCGAGCCACAAAGGGGCCACACACAATCAGAGAGTAACTAGCTTCTCAGCTCGCCTCCAAGGCTGAGCTACCACTCAAGTCTGCTGAGAATCCCCA
>ML777370.1:1061238-1073913 GCA_009831015.1 Picea engelmannii | reverse complement strand
CCCCCCCCTTTTAGGTTTTCCCCCCTTTTTCCTTTTATTTTCTTATTTCTCTTTTTAATTTATTTTGTTTATATTTTTTTCATTTTATTTTTCTTTTCAAAAACTCAAAGAGTATGTGCGCTCCTTATTAATTTTATTTTATTTTCACATTCTTAACTTTATTTGTTTACAATTTGTTTATAATATAAATATACATATATATATATTCATTTTTTCTGTTTATAAGCATGCATTCATCATTGTAGTTTATCATTATCCATCATTTAAATTTACCATTAATATATATATATATATATATATATATATATATATATATATATAGGATGAAGAGAGATTAGGGTGATGGCAAATAGGTACAGGGGAAAAGTAAATGTGTTACATAAAACGGATAAAGAGGAATTACGGGGAGGGATGGCGATTTAGTAAAGTGAACTGGACAAGTAAAAGGGAGATGGATACTAGAAGATCAAGGTGATGGAGGATAGTTTAATTAATTAGACACGGATAATGAGAGGATAATGGTCTGTGTTTTTGTTCTCTTTTTTTTTTTTGAATTTTCAATTGTTAAGGCCACACTAAATTTCCCCCCTTTTTCTAGAAGGTCTTAGGCTTAGGGTTTAGATTCTGAGCTAGGCGACGATAGGTTAAGGGAATTGATTAAGGTTTTATTCAGGTGCTGATGACTTAGGGTTACTTAGGCTGACTCCTTCAACCACATTTATCGCGACGTTCCCTTCAGGTTGCACCACGTGCGCCAAGGGTGCCACTCGCCTCTAGAATTTCTTTTGGCACGTGCCCTTCAGGATGCACCACGTGCTCCAAGGGTGCCACTCGCCAACTGAGTTTCTTTTGTGCAACGTGCCCTTCAGGATGCACCATGTGCTCCAAGGGTGCTACTCATCGACTGGAATGATTGGTAGACCTCTATAACCCTGGAGTAAACACTCCGCCAGGTGAACTCGTAGGAGACTAAGGGCTCTAAGGAATAAGGCCCCCACCTTATTGCACACCCCTTAGAATCATCATGAGCGACTGTCGCAGTCGGCCCTCACGGCATCGTGGGTCCTCTCGAACTAGGTAATCTTTAACCTACAGTTTGAGCCACGGCGGGAGTGCTAGCAGGCGGTGGCAGGGCTACTGTCCACCCCTCTCCCTCAACCTCTCTGCAATCGTGTGTGGTCCCTTTACTCCATATGTGAGTCAGGTCAACAAGCTATCGTCAGCTTGCATCACCAATAATCATGTCAGAAATGTCAACATCAAATCATCAAATCAAATGAAACATCATAATAAACATATCAACCCAAAAGCACACTCCCTGACTTAGTCCGGAGTCCAAGGGGGTTCTACCGACGCCTCTGCATCCTCAAGGTCGAAAACCCTGCACACTCAATAAAACTGAGTCAATAGCACCCGTCTACCTCAAATAGTAACACATCATGTCATATGTCAATCACATCATAATCAAATATACAAGGTCTAACATCAAAAAGGGTCCATATCACTTGCGAGCAAGTGTCCTCAAATAATAAGTGTTCTCAGTACGCCAGAGCGGGATGTTACAAATATCATTGTATCATATTATACATTTTTTGTAATGTTGTCATAGTGAGATAGTCACATTCATTCTGAGTACTATTATATTATAGTTATTCATTCATATTATATTATTATTTTATTCTATATTATTATATTATCACTATATTAAAAATTATTATTATATACTATTCTCATATACTAAAAATATTTTATTTATTGTATTTTCATATTATATACTAATAGTAAGTATTTATTATATGATATTTATTATTATTTATGGTTTTTTAATTTGTTACACATCCCAATGATAGCTAATAGTGAAATGAAATGGACCTGTATTTGGCTAACAATTGGAAGGTATGGGTTGGAGATAGATGACTTGCCATGTTGACCAGGTGGTGAGGTGGCTAACAAAAGCTACAATATACACAAGCTACGCATGGGTCAATACCTCTCTCTTTACTTCACACACAAATTATATGAAGATGATATTTATTTATATATATGTTATGAATGCACTCCCACAATACATGAGAGGTAGATAAGTAGGACTTACAAAATCAAGGTCCAATAATTCACATGAAGAATATAACAATGGTTTCTATGTCCCTATTTTTCAAATGCCACAACTTTTGATAAAGATGTCCAAATTGAGAAAACGAGATCTTGTTGGGAAGCTAGAGATAGGAAGAACAAATTGGAAATGGTTTCCATGGTTGAGCTGACAAATTTCATTCCCGAAAGTAAAAACATAGTCATGAAAATTTATGACTTGGAAACAAACTATTTTTTGAAAATTGTTTATTAAAAGAAAATTAATTAACACCCAAAGTGGTTCCTAGTTGGGGAGAGAGATAACTAAGTTCACATTTACAAATAGAATCTAATAATTGTTTATAGTTTCATAATTGTATCAACTTTATGTGAATATATTCAAGAATGGTTGAGCGGTGCATTAAAATAAATTATAAACCCATCATAATATTGGAGATCAAATAAGTTGATATGCTGACTATGTTGGACATCCTCCCTCTTATATAAATAATGTAAAATATCTAGAAAGGGTTCGTCTCCGCTTCCATTTTTGTGAGTACACGATTGTCTAAAGGAACTCTCTTATTTATTTCATTTCCCATTATGTAAACAATCCATTCTCATCATTCTAAATGTTGTTTACATACAAGTCTAACTTTTGAATTATTTCATCTTCTAGGTTACCTATGCTTGATATATGGTCCACCAAAGATTCATCCTAGCCCACTAGGGAGAATGGTTTTCCTATTTCTTGTTTAGTTATCAAGAATATTGTGCAGTTCCAAATTGTTGCAAACATTTTATTTGATATTAAACACTCAATTTGTACTTATTTTTGAAATGTCATAGAGAGCTATCTAGTGGCTCATGATTTTTGTTCTTTAAAACATCTATTTGAGCAAGAAATATCTATAATGTGTTTATTTCACATCCCTATGATATGGGACTTGATCAATCATTTAAAGTCTCCTCAAAGGACAATCTTTGCTTGTATTTATTTCATTTATTTTTTTTCAACAATATCAATGTGCCTTGCCATGATATAAATATGGATATGATAAAATGTTATGAAATATTTTATTTCCTTTTGATTTACAAATTATTTATTTTTTAACTTTTTTGTTGTTTGTTCTACTCTCAAGCATTACTACGATAAATAATAAAATTGTTGTTTTCATTTTGGACATAATTATTATCTGAGTGATAAATAGAGGATCACAACATCTTTAAAAATGTAGAAGGTATTATTGAATTCCCATAGAAATACCCTATGAGGTTATCTCTTTCCCTTAACAGGAAAAGAGATCCACATTTTTTGCGACCATAGTGGGGAAAAATTCATTTTCAATAAATCTTGTACTTATTTTAAGCATCAGATATTATTGAAAAACTATAAGTTGTGTGGTTCAAGTCATGGAAGGAGATAAATTAGATTTCTAGCTGAATTGTTTAACAAGAATTGGGATCTTGAAAACCTCATTTAGTGAACATTAGTTGGCCTTGAAGATATGTTATTGGTGTTACAAACACAATTCATTCATGAAAAAAACTAGAGAACCAAAGAAACATCCAAGATTCGAGAGGATGAGGTCTTCGGGGAATCCATTATTAAATCTATGGATTTTTAAGATAGATGCCACAAAGAAGGTTTACAAAGAAAGAAACAGTTGTATGGAATTCCCCTCAATCTACAATGAGAGGTTCATTGCTTGACAAATATTTCCTTGGAAAAGTTTTGTATTACATTTGGAAATACTTTAGAGAATGTAGAGAAACATTTAGTTAAGTTTGAGAATGTTTGTGATGTTTATAATGTGGCTAAAGATGATGTTGTTTGTCAATTTTTTTTCATAAATGTAAAAGGAAATGCTCGTGAATTGTTTTATTCATGCTACCTAGAACCATCACCAATTGTGACATATTACAAGATTTGTTTTTTGAGGAATATTTCACAAGGATAGACCCATATTATCTTTTATTGAATTTGGTTAAAATCCAGATGAAATAGAAAGAGAATGTCACTCACTTTCATATTTATGAAAGTCCTTCATGATATTCCCAGGAAATGCTTCCAAATGATTTTATTATTTTTAGTTACTATTAAAATGCTTTTCCTGAGAATTTGGTATTTTTAACAAAACAAGAGGGAAGGTGAAGCTTGAAAGAGTTAATTTAGTGAGACCAAGTCATTGAATAAAATATTCATGAAATCAGTGTTGCTCTCTTGAAATTTCCAATATGGTTTTGGGTGTTGATATTATGGTAGTTGTAGGAGGTATTAACCTCTACGTGTAACCTCTGGAAAGACTAGAATATTCCAGGAAGAAAGAAAAACCCTAAAATGTTGGATAATAACCCTAGGAGACATGTCAACTGAAGATAATATTTAATATTGATTTATTTGACTCCAAAATGAGAAGTCAGACCAGTCAAGTGAGATAGACTAGTATAAATAGAGGGTGCTAGAGCTCATTTTTTATACACACACTCATAGCTACATAAGAACAATGATGCACAATTTTGGTGAGGAACTAGAACTGGCATTTCGATTTTGTCTTGGACTTTCTCTTGGTTATGGTTTGGACTTTCTTCTTGGTCTTTGCCTATTCTCTCTTGGTGTGGTAGCTATGGAGAAAGGTGTGCTACCTTGGTTTTTTGTTGGATTGTTTCCGTAATTATTTTGTCTGTCAAGGTTAAGGTTCTTGGGGGTGGCCTTTGTGCCTATGGTTGGGTGGCAATATTTCTATATTGTATATGGTGAAAAAAGCACACCTATTTTTCTAACACGTTATGGGCCCGCACTATATTCATCCAGACTAACCACTCGAAGATAGATTGGGAGGATTTTCTCAGTTACAGTTGTAGTTGAAGTCAAAGCTTTTGTTGTAGGAACAAAACCCTAACCCTCTTGTTAAGCCACCTTAAGTGAAGATATTGACCTAATTTCTGGATAGCCTAGTGCACCTTCTGGTACTCTCAGCAAGCCAATGCATCAAGTTCAAGTTTTTGGTCAAAGTCAAAGGTTGACCAAGTCAAAGAAGACATGAATTACTCTATGAAGTTAGAAAAATAGTTAGAAGAGGATTCTAACTTCAGATAATGGAAGAAAATAATTGACCTCATCTTTGCCAAGAATAAAGTGTTGGATATTGTGAAAGGAAAGATCATGGAACCATAGTTTGAAGAAAGAAAAGAGAAGGAACCTCAGAACATTGAATTTATGGAGAAGTTCAAGGAAAATTATATCAAATATATGAGTATCATAGTGGAATCCATAAAATACCACTTGATACCCTGCATCTATCATCTTCACTCATTTAAGAAGATGTATGATGCCCTAACTAACCTCTTCTTAGTCAGAAACATTGGAGAAGTAATGACTCTGAAGAATGAGCTTCGTGACATGAAAATGAATGATGAAAATAATAGAACATGATACTTTGTAATAATATATCAATTAAGAGATAAACTACAAGACATTGAAGAAATCATTTCAGAAAATGAACTAGTAATTATAGTACTCAATGGCCTTCCCAAAATTGGGATGCATTTTCCAAAAGCATGAACAGAATAAAGGAGTATCACACATTTGAATAAATTTGGACTTGTTGTGCAACATGAGAATCAAGGATTAACGAAAAAGAGAAATCCCAAAACAAAATTCAATAATTTAAGGAATAAGAGGAAGTTTGGCTTAAGGAAGAAACCAAATAAAGAAAAGGATATGTCAAAAATACAATGCTTCAATTGTCAAAAATATGGTCACTACAAGAACCATTGTACTGAGTTAAATAAAAGAAAGGAAATAGACGTAGCAACAATTTATGAAGAAAGGGAACCCTTAAAGAAATCCAAGCAGGATAAAACAAATTTCTTCTTCTAGTCAAGTTAACAATATTTTTCTATAATATAGTTCTTGTACATATCATGCATATATATCTCTTAGAAGATAATATGGTTAGTGAAACAATACTTATGGAAGAATAGCAATATAAATATTGGTATTACAATGACTACAATGAACATGAAAAAGATGAAGTATGTTGACAATATTTGGTGACAATTCATGTGGAAACTATTATATAAGTAACAACTGGCAGATGGGCTACAATCAAAATAAAACTTGAAGAGACCCAGAATGAGTCGGACCAGAAAGAAGTCAGTAATCAAGAGGAAAATAGAATAAAAATTGTGACACTTTGCATAAATCAATAAGGATGCAGAAAAAAGCATGGAATCTCTTAGATGGAGGGATTTGATAACACAATTCCAAAAGAAGAGCATGAAGTTGGGGTTAGGAGGGATCTAATACTAAATTATATGATCCATTGAAGAATATATGAATATTATAAAGTATTTTTTCATGTTCCCCATCAGAAGTGGCATCCATGATAAGCAACACGTGTTTAGTTTGAATCTAGACAAAGTTTTCTTCAAAAAGAATCTTTAAGTATCCTTGGTTGTCCATCTACATCCATGTTCCTATGATTAAAGGAAGAAGTTGGAATATTCAAGAAGGAAGGGCATGGAATGTATAGAAGACTCCATGGAACCAAAAGGTAAAGAGTTACATGAGGAAGAACATGAAGATTCCAAGAAATAAATAAGAGATAGAACAAATAGTTATTATACTGAGAATCATAATACTACCATCATGGTTTGAATCCACTAGAAGAAATAAAGAAGAAGAAATGGAAGTTCTGATGAATAATCGTGTATGTAAGAAATTTTGAAAAACACTTATGAATGGAAGCAATGCGAGATTAAGAACTAGAGGTTCTTCCAGAAGGACGGAGAAGACAATGACGATAGCCTGTTCCAATGAACCAGATATACCTCTTAAAGTATCCATGGATTGAAATTTACATGTAAAATATTGTTCTTCCTAGATAAAACAAATTGAGAATGAATCCTATGTAAAGAAATGCCAATGTCTTGAGGTATGCCAGAAATAAAACCATGTAAATAATTCAAGAAACTTTATGTAGAGTGTCTCATATACAACAAAAGGATGGAAAAAACTTATTATTGTAGAGAAAGTGTAACAGAATCGATACTCAGAATTATGGGATGATGGAATACAAATCCATGGAAAACTCCCATGATAGCATATCTGAAGAAATTGAAGATATTCTAAATCCAGTAGACTCGTCTCTATATTGACAAATTGATTGGATTGTTAATGTATTTGAATAATACTCACCCAGATGTTTGTTTTGTGGGATGTTTAAATTATGACATACAACTGCATGAATTTATCGATTCCGATTGGGAGGAGAATGCAGATGACAGAAGTTGGTTTAAACTTTAAACTTTGCCACCATATTATGAGATAATAGAAAACAAAATTCTATTGCACTCAAGAATAAGAGTATATTGTAGCTTGTGGTGCTTGTACAAAATAAATATGGATCCATAAGTTGGTTTCTAGACCATCTGATCATGTGCTGTATTCGACCATGATATATTGTAATGATCATCTCCATGTGAATATTTCAGAGAAACTAGTGTTCCATGAAAGGATGAACTAAATCAAGATCAAGCATTATATTCTTCGTGATAAAGTAGAAAAGAGAGAAGTGGTTCTCCAATATATATCCACAGTTGAGTAGATAGTAGATATTGCGATAAAGCCTCTGTCCAAGATGAAAATCTTGTGCAGTTAAGAGACAAGTTGGGGCTTGTGGAGATGACTTCCTTATTGGAAAAGGAATTGATTACTCTTAGGTTGGGAAGGAGAACTAATATTTTATTTATTTATGGAGAGTCATTTTCTAGTTTGGAAAATTGTTCAAGTTGGGCAGTTCATTTCGAGTTCAAAAAAGTGGTTCGATATTTTTGATGGAAAATCATTTTCCAGTTTGGAAAATGGTCCATATAGGATAGTCATTTTCATAATGAAAATGGTTTGATAGATTGTTTGTGTACCATAGACAACGATTCTTGTTGTCTCCAGTGTGGGGGAATGGTTTAGGACAATCATTCTTCTTGGTAGTCAGTTTGAGTAGTGGTCAAGTAGAATGGTTCGCTTCGTTGGGTAGTCATTCTTTTGAAGTTCATATTTGTGAGAAGTTTCAAAGAATGGTATATTTTGGAGTTTGGTGTAGGAAAATCATTTCCATAGGAAATGGTTCAGACAATCGTTCCCTAGGGAAAAATCATTCTTTCTAGGTTTCACTATGATTAGTGTTGGAGCAATGGCCTTGTTAGGTGAATGGTCTAGGTTCAACAATTGAGGGCAGGCATTCCCTAGGGAATACTAATTCTCTCAAAGTTTCACTATGATTAGTTCCATATGATTGATAGATTTAGGTGAATGGTTCAGGCTAAGAAATTAGGGACAATTATTCTTCTATGTTGTGGAAGAATAGTCTAGATATCCCATGGTTGATTTTTTACTTTCTGAGGGCATATTCTTTTCCATATCTCATACATGTTAGTGGAAGAATGGACCATATGACTCACTTTGTATCATGATATTGTTATGGAGGTTTATATCATTTCTCTGGATACTATATGTCTATGGAAAGTAGTTGTAAGCCACTGTTGTGGATGTATTCCATTGGTTGTGTATATTGGTAGTTGTTTTCTACTATGTGAGGTTATGTACCACTAGATAGTAGTTATGTACTAGTACAGATAGACACAATTGTGTTCTATTGAATGGAAGTGTTCTGATTTCCATGGAGATTATCACTAGTGTTGGAGATGATTATCAGCTAGATGGGTAGTCAGTATCTTGATGGACAAGCATTCTCCCTATGGAAAATAGTCCTTGTAGCCCATATCATGGATTTCATCATCTATTGGAACATTTATTCTTCTAGGACATATGTACGAATTAGAAGAATGGTTATTGTATCACTCTGTGGAGTAAGTGATTTATTCAATATCATGCCCAATTACCCAAATGGAGTTTGGATTTGAGAGATGATGTAGTTTATTCTCTCAAATGATATTGATAGTGATGATGGTGGTCATGAATTGATCATGAGATAACCTATGTGGTTATGATGATGCTACTAGTTGAGTGGTCTATTTTTTATCCATACCATTTCCTTTAATACCTCACTATCTCAGAGGGAGTGTTGATATTATTGTAGTTGTGGTAGGTATTAACCTCCATGTGTAACCTCCAAAAATACTAGAATATTCTAGGAAGAAAGAGAAACCCTAAAACATTGGATAATAACCCTAGGAGACAAGTCGAGTCAAGAGAACATTTAATATTGAGTTATTGGCTTCCAGAAAGAGATTTTGGCCCAATCAAGTGAGATATAATAGTATAAATAGAGGGTAATAGAGATCATTTTTCATACACACACTCATAAATGCATAACACTGGTGGTGCAAAAGTTTGGAGAGGAACTGTAGCTGCAACTACTACAACTCACATTTTATTTTTGGCTTAGAATTTCTCTTGGTTATGGTTTGGAATTTCTTCTTGGTATTTGGTTTTTAATTCTTGGTGTTCTAGCTTTGGAGAAAGGTGTGCTACCTTGGTTGGCTATTGGAATGATCCCATAATTATTCTATCTATCAAGGTTATGGTGCTCAGGGGTGGACTTTGTTCCTATGGTTGGGTGACAATATTGCTATATTGTCTATGGTGAAATGAGCACACCTTTTTTTCAAACACTCAAAACATCGATAAAATCATTTAAATGAGAAATCCTATGAAATATGTGAAAATTTATTTACATCAGATTATATTCTTGAAGTTAAAAGAAATAGACATAATCTCTCAATTAGATAATAATATCATCCACCACATGCTCCATGTGATGGAAATCATTACCTCTTATATACTCAATTTGAGATTAATATTTGTAGTGAGTTTAAGGATCGATTACATGAACGTCCATTAGATGGAATTGCATATTTTATTCAATATGGACATGGAAAAAATGGTGCAGTGGGTTTCAATTGTTGTAAATGGTTTATACAAATCTAAAGGAAGGATTCTAGCATGGGATCAACAAAAGTGATAATAAAATTTATCACTTTACATTAATCTTTCAAGATCTTTATGTATCATCTGGAGTAGATTTTAAGAAAAAAGAGTAGTTCGAAGCATAAAATTAAAAGGGGCACTTGGAACAAGAGGTATGGATGGTATATTTTAGTTTCAAAGAAAATGATATTATTGGTAAACAACAAGAGCTACCGATACTTTTCTCCACAAATTTTTAGTTGAAAAATATTTTTGCAACCTCAGCATTTCACTATTCTCAATGCATAATGGAGGAATGTTGTGAGAGCATTCTAAATAAAAAAATATTTTCAACCCTATATAGGAGTGATGAGATGAATTAGATATGTACATCACTACATTGGAAGTCTATTTACACTTGAATGTATCCCTTTTGTCCAAACAGGTTAGGTTAAAGCTATATTTATGTTTTCTCATGCATATAATTTTGCTCCCTCGGTAATTTTTTCCTAATAAGAATTGGGTAGATTGAGATAATGGTTTTGGGATGACTCCATAGCCCAATGAATGAGAAAGTTGGTCTAGGTATGGTGTTCTCAAAAACCCACAAGGGGTCATTATACCACAGTTGGAGCCAGATGTTGATGTGTTTTCTTGTCACCCATCAACTAGAGTGATTTCAATTCATACTCAATCAAGTGGAGGAAAAATTTTAAAATTTTGAAAGTGTTATATGATTTCCACCTATTGATCATGAAGACAAAATAATTATTTAAGAATACACAATCAATTTCAATATTGCAGTTGTTCTTCACACAAGTCAAAAGGGGATGGTTTCTCTTTTGAAAAGAGAATAAATAATAAGAATACAAAAAATAATGAAATTTGCCATGATCATCCTCTCATTGGATGTCCCTATGCGTCATCCTTGCCCATCATTTTACAAAATAAAAAATAGAGGTTACATGCCCAAGATATTTTCAATTTTCTCACATGTTCCACATTTCCACAACCTTCATTTTTCCCTCCACAATCATGAAATTTTACCCCTTAACTGCCCAACACTTAGTCATTTTCACTATTTTCCCTATTTCTGTATATTTTGTTATTTTTATTTCTCCAAATTTTATTTATCGACATTTAATTATTTTTATATTAAGTTTTATTATTTTTATGCTAAGTTTTTCCACATTTTAGTATTTTTCCCTTTTTCCTATTTCATCGAAAGATATTTTTATTATTTTAATTTCTCCTCCCCTATTTATTTTGTGCATTTTCCATTTATATTAATCTATTTTTATGATTTTGTTTATCCTCCTTGTAACATCCCGCTCTGGCGCACTGAGAAAACTTATTATTTGAGGACACTTGCTCACAAGCAATCTGAATTTTTTTTATGTTAAAACATTTATACTTGATTATGATGCATTATGATAGACGACATGATGTTTTACTATTTGATGTAGACAGGTGCTATTGACTCAGTTTTATTGAGTGTGCAAGGTTTTGGACCTTGAGGATGCAAAGGCATCGGTGGAACCCCTTGGACTCTGGATTGAGTCAGGGAGTGTGTTATTTAGGTTGATTTATTTACTGTGATATTTTATTGATTTGATGATTTGATGTTGACATGTTTTGACACAATTTTCGATGATGCAGGTTGACGATAGCTTGCTGAACAGACTCACATATGGAGTAAAGGGGCCACACACGATTTCCAGAGAGGCTGAGGGAGAGGGGTGGATAACAACCCTTCCACCGCCTACTAGCACTCCCATCGTGGCTTGAACTGTAGGTTAACGATTACCTAGTTCGAGAGGATCCACAATGCCGTGAGGGCACACTGCGATAGTCGCTCACGATGATTCTAAGGGGCATGCAATAAGGCGGGGGCCTTATTCCTTAGAGCCCTTAGTCTCCCACAAGTTCACCTGGTGGATTGTTGACTCCGGGGGTTATAGATGTCTACCAATTAGTCTGGTTGACGAGTGGCTCCATTGGAGCACGTGGTGCATCCTAAAGGGCACGTCACACAAAAGAAACACCAGAAGTGAGTGGCACCCTTGGAGCATGTGGTGCATCCTGAAGGGCACGTCGCGCAAAGGAAACAAACGAGGTGAGTGACACCCTCGGAGCACGTGGTGTGTCCTGAAGGGCACATCGCATTGATGTGGATGAAGGAAACAAACCTAAATATCCCTAAGACAATAACACCTTAAGAAATCCTTAAACAACTCCCCTAACCCACTGTCGCCCAGTTCAGAATCTAAGTACTGAGTCTAAAAATTTCAGGGTAAAATTATAGTCTAACCTTAAGAACAGACTCTGGAATAAAAATAAAAATTTAAACAAGAACCCACCTAAGTAATAGTTGGGTCTTCATAAAATTCTTGGGGTGATGATGAGGGTAAGATTTAAATTAAAATTAATGGTTTTAAAATTTTACAAAGAAGAAATTAATTCCTAACTTGTGGAAGAACAAAAGATATTAAATAAATAATAAATGAAAAGATTAATTAGCACATTTACCTTTTTGGTTTTTTTTTTAAAAAGGAAGGGATTAATAAAAATAGGGAAACAAAGTAATAAAGGAAACATAGACAATTAATAAGTAATAAAATTATTTAATGTGCGGGAGTATTAAAAGTTATGATTTTAAAAATAAAATG
>ML777370.1:1000725-1061188 GCA_009831015.1 Picea engelmannii | reverse complement strand
TTTTGGAGAACGTGGGGGATGAGTGACACTTGTAAGACAAAGAATTTTTAGAGGGTTTTCATTAAAACTTAAATTAAATGTGATTAGGGCAAGAGGGGGTCTCAAAACTCTATAAAAGAAAGGGGGATGAGGGGAAAAGGGGATGGGCTGTTAGGTATCGTTATGCTGCCGAATTTGGACTGGACTGATTGCTTGTGAGAATTTGGGAATTTCTCATGTTGTATTGGAGTGGTAGCTCAGCCTTGCGAGGCGAGTAGGGAAGCTAGGCATACCTTCTAGATTTGTCTGGCCCCTTTGCAGCTCGGGGGGCTAAGGGGGAAGTAGAGTACCCCTAGCATTAGGCTGGGAGGTACCAGTGTAGTCACAATGGTCGACGAGCAGGAACGACACGGAATGTGCAGACAACACTTGGAGCAGGAAAAAGGAAAAGATACGCTCGTTTACTTTATAGAGTATGATGCAATAAAAATTTATGTTGGGAACTGTATGTTGATGGTAATGGATGAATTTTTCCTTAAGTATTTTCTGTTTCAATTGATTGCCTAAAAATTACTATTGATTTCGGTCTGGTTGGGGTTTACTATTCCTTGGTTGGGATCTTTAAGTTCTGCGTTAATCCTTGCGTTGTAATTCCGGTGTTAGCATTTAAATTATTGTCGAATAGTGCTACCGTCAATGAAAATTTATGATACCGTGGTAATGAAATGGTGGTATGATCTTGGTTGTGTTGAATGGTAAGCGTGTGTCTCCGTTGTCTCTTGTTTGCTTGATCCCCTTTTTTTAAACTAAGCTGATTGCCCACCACCGATCCTGAGGTGTATGCTCGAGTTGACAGAATCTTTTGTAGGTAATGAATATAAAATGAACCCACTGCCATGCTCTTAGGTTTAGATTTATGCAGAAAATTTTGTTTAATATAGCCTTTTTTTTGTTGAAGGAAAATTTTCGATGTACTATTATAAGGAATTTTTTTTTTTTTTACGTGGTGTAGTGGTATTTAGAACTGGCGATGATGCCCTTCCCGTACCCTGCGACCTGTATGATTTCTTTGTTGAACATCATGCCGGGCAAGTACCTAGTGACACTTCGCCTTCAGACCTTGCAAATACCTGTGACTTTGGCCCTCCTCCTTGTTGCGACGGTTCTGGTTATAATCCATAACCTTTCCTTTACAACAGTTTATTGAAGTTGGAAAATCACCTTCATTTCTAGCCACGCCCTAGCAGTAGTTGTAGGACTGTGCTGAAGCAACATTAGTTCCTCTCTCAGCACTCGAACCTTACCCTTGCATAGGTAAAATGTTCGCCAAACTAATTGTTTCCCTTCAGGTAAAACTTAAGCGATTCACGGCTGGACAGTGACTCCCCTGGCCGTTCTTTTTTTTAAGCCATCAATCATGGTTAATCTATTTTCCATGGCAGTAATCCAGACCACGCTGACCCTTTTATTTTCCCTCTCTCACCCCCTTGTCCTCATGACAAGCTTAAACGTTAACGCGCAGTGTTATTCTCGGCCCTCACGTCTCTCCCCCTGCACAAACTCGGGATTTTATCTCTGTCAACGAGTAGCTTAATTAATCTGATAGTCTGAGACCCTAAAATTAGCTACTTCTGTCCCTTCCCTCAAATCACTGCTTTAATGTCTTCCCCAAGATGCACGTTGGTCGTCTATAAGATGCAAGGTTTTCAGAATGGGATGCACGACCGCCAGATCTTGTGCCTAAGTGATTCCGATCTGCATGAGATATCCTCCGTAATTTGTTTCTAATCTTGGTTTATTAACACCTAAGGAGCTGTAGGTAATTTCATGTTAATGAATTGTAGTAAATGTTAGGTTCATAAGTAAATGTATGCCACCATAATGTAAATTCTGACATTCTGTTGCAATTTATTTTAAATAATTATTTGTAATAATAATTCTATTCTACGGGACTGTTAATGCAACTTAGGGCATTGAAATGTTAGCGTAGGTTCAGGAATGTATTTAGTTAACTTTCTGTTGGCAAATTATTATAATATTAATGATTGATAATTACTGTTGGAAGAAATGCACGATTAATGATGGCATATCATTTCTATTGTTAACGAGTTGAAAATTGTTTGATTATATTAAAGTTGTATGGTTTCCTATTAATGTGAATGGTTGTCTTTTTTTTCTTCCCTTAAAGTCTTGAGGATTTAGAAATTCTAATTAAAGGTGAGTAGTATGGTAACAATAGTTATTTGGAGATAAAAGCGCTTCTGGAGATCTTCCCTATTACGACCTTAGTTTTAAGTTAATATCAATAATTATCTTGGAATGATTGCGTCAATTGATTTTAGGATATTGCATCTGTTATGGGTTAAAAATCGTTGGGAGGTAGCGTAAAATGTGGTTCACCGTTACCGGCTACGGAATTATGAATTGGGTTCAGTGAGTTAAGGTTAAGGTTAATTAATATGCTTACAATAAAGAACCTTTCTACAATATGGTTACAAGGTGATTTCAGCATGACCTGACTCCTTACGTTCATCATCTTTATTGTTTGCAATGATATCATAATGTCAATTCATTTCACCTCATAGATTGAAGCAAGTAAAGGTAATGCTTTTACAATATGAAGAAATGTGATGTTAGTATTGATAGCATGTGTAGGTAAGATTATGGTTATTTTCCTTACAAGTTATTATAGTATGAAAAGTAATGAAATGGTTAGTTCATTGTCAGGCTACTTAAGATTATTTTTCTTCATGTAAATGTTTTTCCTGCGTACTTTTTATAACTTAAATGTAATGGGGTTACCCTTTTAGGGTAGAAATTTGTAGTGGGGTTGTTGGGATAACACATGAAACGTAAGGTGATGGTTGTGTGTGCAAAAGTTAATGGGATATAATTATAATAAGTTTATTATGTCATGGCAGCGTCATCGTAATTTTAGTTGTGATTGATAACTTTTGGTGTAAATGTACTGAGATTAAGTTTAAAAATTTATTCTTAGTTAGTAGATAAGAGTTGTTGTTCATTTAATTAATGTCATCCTGGGGTGTCATTTTTGTGTGCTTGGTCTTCTTGTGTCGGGTGGGCTATAGACACCTCCATGTAGCCCTTGTATATAAGTCAGTGTGTGTGATTTTGTGTAAAGAATCCAGTGCCATATCAAGAGTCTCAGGCCCTTTAAAGGCAGGGTTTCCACTCTTGAGACACACCTGATGGATATTACTAGTTTATGCCTGAGCAGTCGGTCAGGAGCCTATCTGACCTTCTCTCTCTCCGGAGCAGAGAACTAGGATCAAACGTCCTGCTTTCCTGTGCAGAAATAGTAAAATCTACTACTATGGATTCTTCGCTCTGTGTTCATACTGGGCATGACCCAGTATGTCATTAAATGTTTGTGTTGTGCACTTTGTGTCTATGGTCGTTTATTGCTTGCAATTACTCGTTGTGTGCCTTTAGTCTTCTTGTGATGAACATCGTGGTTGTGTCTTGTTGGTTGTCGAGTGGTGACGTAGAGTCAAGTGTGTCTGTTACTTCTACCCACACACACACACCTTAAACACAAAAAAAAAAATTCACCTGTTATCAGAGTTTTTGTCATATCGAGGAGTTCATTACATATGGTATCAGAGCCGGTTCGACCCACAACTTGGGATTCACTACGACTTTTGTTGACACGATTTGCATGATTATGATATTGTTGATTGAGTGATTTTGTGCATTAAGGTAATCATGGTTAGAGGACGCCGCAGAGGCAGATGGCAGGGTGCTGGGGAAGGAGGCGTGATGCCTCCAGTAGCATCCACGCCTGAGGGGTCTAACCCCCAGGGAGGAGAGCAGGTTCTCGGACAGGAGCAGATAGTAGTTGGAGACGTGGGTGGGATGATGAGGTCCTTCCAGCACATGTCTGAGGAACTGATCAGCCGATTGGACAAAGACGAGGCTAAGGCACCGACACCCGCTGAGGTTCCACTGCGCGCACCGTCTGTTACAAGTAGCATTCACCGTGAACTCGAGAAGGTTAAATTTCTTGAGTTCTTGGGTGCCCCGGATGGCGTAGCCACTGAGGCATGGCTGGAGAATATGGCGATGTGCTTCGTACTTCGCGATTATACCTCCAACATGAAGGTTTGCATGGTGGTCTTTAAACTAAGGGGGTGCTCTCTTCTATGGTGGAAGATGCTCTTGCCGCAGTTGAACATGGCCGTTGAAGATGTGTCATGGGAACTGTTTGAGGAATGGTTCCGAGAGAGGTACCTTTCAGAGGAATTCATTGAGCGTCATCTCAATGAGTTCAACGCATTATGACAGGGAGGTCATATGGTGCCCGAGTACAAGGCACATTTTATGGAGCTACTTCTGTATGCTCCACTCCTTAACACAGAGAAGCTCAAGGTCAATAGGTTCGTGTTTGGCCTTAATGGTAGCCTGCGTGAAAAGGTTAGGATCTTGATGCCTCAAACCTTGCACGATGTTGTCCAAAAGGCCCTCATAGCAGAGGAGGAGCTTATCAGCAGGGGTCAGACTAGGACTCCAGCGAGACCAACAGGGCAGGGTTCATCTGGTACATCACAGCATCAGACACCAGTGAGACATACGCGAGGATATCATGGCTTCCAGAGGGGATCCACTTTTTCTACACCCCAATGACCACCACCTCAGCAGCAGACACCTTACCGAGGACCATAGCACCAGCAACAACGTTGCCCACAATAGTAGCAGTTTAGGCTTGTTCAGCAAAACAGACCAGGGTTTCAGGCCGGTGGGCAGTCATCTTCTACTTCAGNATTGGGCCGAAGAAGGGGTGTTGGACATGTGGGGAGCCACACTACCAGCGCGATTGTCCTATGGAGAGGACCAGAGCATCTGGATCAGCCGGACCCACTATAGTGGGAGATATGGGCAAGGCCCATCGAATTCATGTAGCCGTGAATAACCGCCAGGTAGAGCACCAGTCGACTGTGCTTGAGACGACAGGTACTATCGCTGACCATACCCTTAGTATTTTGATAGACCCAAGTGCTACCGAGAGTTTCATTTCTGGTGCAGCGCTAAAAAGGATTAAGGTAAAGGCAGTCGAACAGAGTGAGTTTAGCTTCGTAGAGATGGCTTAAGGAACCAAACAAAAGGTTGGAGGAAAGGTTACGGGATGTACCCTTAACCTGGGAGGGTTTGTCATGAGGGTCAACTTGTACGTCACGATCTTAGGATCTTATGACGTCGTGATTGGTATGGATTGGTTGGAATGGAATGAGGTGATACTCAACTGTAAGATGAAACGGTTGAGCTTGGTCGATGATGAAGGACAGAGATGAGTGATTGTAGGACGGAACCAGGGAGTATCCCTGAGGTTCGTCTCTTCCTTACAGTTATGAAAGAGTATGCACAAGGGGTGGAAGACTTATGCGATCCTCACGCTAAATGAAAAGGGAGTAGTGGAAGGTCTAGAACACCTTTCGGTGGTGAAGGAGTTTGCAGACGTATTTCTAGAGGAGTTACCTGGGATTCCATCGGAGAGAGATTTGGAGTTTATGATAGACTTGAAACCGGGGACCGAACCGATAGAAAGAGCACCTTATCGGATATTGACCCCGGAGTTGCAAGAGCTGTAAATGCAACTGAAGGAGTTGTTGGACCTAGGACTGATACGCCCTAGTGTGTCACCGTGGGTGCACCCGTTATTTTCATACGAAAGAAGGAAAGATCGTGGAGGCTTTGCATTGACTACCATCAACTGAACAAGGCTACGATCAAGAATCAATATCCCTTACCAAGAATTGATGATCTGTTCGATGAAATGAAGGGTGCGACGGTGTTCTCCAATATCAATTTGCGATTAGGGTATCACCAGTTGTGGATCAAAGAGGATGACATCCCTAAGACCGCCTTTAAGACGATATTTGGACATTACGAGTTTATTGTTTTACCGTTTGGACTGACAAACGCCCCAAGGGTATTCATGAGTTTGATGAACGGGGTGTTCCACGAGTACTTGGACAAGTTCATCCAAGTATTCATTGATGATATCTTGATCTACTATCGGACGACAGAGGAGCATGATGAGCACTTGCGCTTGGTACTATAGTGTCTACAAGAGCACAAATTGTATGGGAAGATTTCCAAATGCTCTTTTTACCAATCAAGAATTCACTACTTAGGGAATGTCATCTCTGACGAAGGTATCGCTGTGGATCCAGCCAAGGTTGAGGCTATTATGCAATGGCCTACACCGACAAATGTCACAGAAGTGCGTAGATTTATGGGTTTAGCAGGATACTATCGACAGTTTGTCGAGGGATTTTCGAAGATAGAAAATCCGATCATGGAATTGCAGAAGAAAAACAAGAAGTTTGTTTGGATCGAGAAATGCGCGGAGGCATTTCGGAGGCTTAAAGAGTTGTTGACCACAACCCCGATACTAAAGGTCCCTGACATGGATGCGGACTTCTTGGTATGCACTGATGCATCCAAGGAAGGTTTAGGCGGAGTCTTGATGCAAGACGGACGAGTGATTGCTTACATTTTGAGGAAGCTAAGAAGGAAGGAGGAGAGCTACGCGACAAATGATTTGGAGTTATTAGCCATCATATATGCCTTGAAGGTTTGGAGACACTACCTTGTTGGATGAAAATTTGAATTAAGGACTCATCATTGTGGACTACAACACATTTTTACGCAAACCGACCTGAACGCGTGACAACGACATTGGTCGGAATTGCTTAGTGAGTACGACTTTGAGATTACTTACATAAAGGGAACAGTGAACCGAGTGGCTGATGCTTTGAGTCAGAGACCACACATCTTTTCGGTGTTGCCTCTTCAGATGAATCTACGTGAGAAGATTCTCACTTTACAACATGATGATGATTGGTACAAAGAAGTCGAGGATTTTATTGGACAAAACACAATGATGGTACCCCAATATGAGGGATTTTATTTTGATAGCGATGGGTTATTGAGGTTTAGAGGTCGGATTTACATACCACCAAATGACGAGTTGAGGAGGTTGATCCTGAGTGAGGCTCATAGAGCAGTCTATATGTCTCACCTAGGAGTCACGAAGATGAGGGTAGACCTTAAACGCTTATTCTTTTGGAAGGGAATGAAGGCCGACATAGTCAACTTTGTGGCTAGATGTCTAGAGTGTCAGCAGGTAAAGGCTGAGCATAGACACTCGACAGGTTTACTTCAACCACATGCCATTCCGAAATCGAAATGGGAAGTTATTTCGATGGATTTTATTGTTGGATTTCCACTGATGGCAAGGAGACACAACACGATTTTTGTAGTAGCAGACACTCTGACGAAGAGTGCTCACTTTATTCCTGTGCATACGACGTATCAGGCACCTGACATAGCGAGAGTTTTCATCAGTGAGATTATGAGGCTGCATGGCATGCCTAATAATATTATATCTGATCGAGGATCAGTGTTTACTGGACGATTTTGGACGAGTTTTCAAGAGGCCTTGGGAACCCAACTCAATTTTAGTACTGCATATCACCCAGAGACTAACGGGCAGACCGAACGAATGAACCAAATCTTGGAAGATGTGTTACACATGTACGTGATGGACCAACAAAAGAATTGGGAGGAATTCTTGCCTCTAGTAGAGTTCACTTACAACAACAGTTACCAAAGCACCATGAAGATGGCGCCTTTTGAGTTCCTTTATGGGCGACCGTGTCAGACACCATTGAGTTGGGATCGACTTGAGGATAGGGTCCTGGTGGGACCAGAAGAGATCCAAGAAATGGAAGAGAAAATGAAAACCATAAGACAAAGGATTAAAGAAGCGTATGATCGATAGAATATTTATGCCGATGTGTACCGAGTCGACCGTAGTTACGAGGTCGACGATCGAGTCTTCTTGTGGGTTAAACCGCATAAGAGTTCGATCAAGTTTGGAAGGGGAGCTAAACTCTCTCCTAGATTTGTGGGACCTTTCGATATTGTGGAGAGAAAGGGGCCCGTGGCCTATCTACTATCCTTGCCTGATTCTTTGAGGCGTATGCACGATGTTTTTCATGTATCTGTTTTGAGACGTTATATTAGTGATCCTACACACGTGATTGACATGAGTTCCTTGTAAGTATCGGGCGAGGGAGCACTCACAGCTCAGCTAGTCTGCATCTTAGATCATCACGTTCGACAGTTACGACGTCGAACGGTAAATCAGGTCAAGGTCCAGTAGGACAGTTATAGTCCGCACTCGGCGACCTGGGAGGATGCATATGATATGCACCAACCGTTTCCATTTTTGTTTGATAGATAGACTTATGATATTGTGATACTTTTATTTTGGCATTTATACTGAGAAACTTCGGGACGATGTTTAGACCAAGAGGGGGTGTATGTAACATCCTGCTCTGGCGCACAGAGAAAACTTATTATTTGAGGAAACTTGCTCACAAGCGATCTAGACTTTTCTAATGTTAAAACATTTATACTTGATTATGATGCGTTATGATAGACAACATGATGTTTTACTATTTGATGTAGACAGGCGCTATTGACTCAGTTTTATTGAGTGTGCAAGGTTTTGGACCTTGAGGATGCAGAGGCATCAGTGGAACCCCTTGGACTCCGGATTGAGTCAGGGAGTGTGCTATTTGGGTTGATTTATTTACTGTGATATTTCATTGATTTGATGATTTGATTTTGACATGTTCTGACATGATTGTCGATGATACAGGCTGATGATAGCTTTCCGACTAGACTGACATATGGAGTAAAGGGGCCACACATGATTTCCAGAGAGGTTGAGGGAGAGGGGTGGATAGCAGCCCTGCCACCGCCTACTAGCACTCCCATCGTGGCTTAAACTGTAGGTTAACGATTACCTAGTTTGAGAGGATCCACGATGCCATGAGGGCAGACTGCGACAGTCGCTCACTATGATTCTAAGGGGCGTACAATAAGGTGGGGGCCTTATTCCTTAGAGCCCTTAGTCTCCCACAAGTTCACCTGGTGGAGTGTTGACTCCAAGGGTTATAGATGTCTAACAATCAGTCCAGTTGGTGAGTTGCACCCTTGAAGCACGTGGTGCATCCTGAAGGGAATGTCACACAAAAGAAACACTAGAAGAGAGTGGCACCCTTGGAGCATGTGGTGCATCCTGAAGGGCACGTCGCGCAAAGGAAAAGAACAAGGAGAGTGGCCCCCTCAGAGCACGTGGTGCATCCCGAAGGGCACGTCAAATTGATGTGGATGAAGGAAACAAACCTAAATAGCCCTAAGACAATAACGCCTTAATAAATCCTTAAACAACTCCCCTAACCCAGTGTCTCCCAGTTCAGAATCTAAGTACTGAGTCTAGAACTTTTAGGGTAAAATTTTAGTCTAACCTTAAGAACAAACCCTGGAATAAAAATAACAATTTAAACAAGAACCCACCTAAGTAATAGTTGGGTCTTCATACAATTCTTGGGCTGATGACGAGTGTAAGATTTAAATTAAAATTAATGGTTTTAAAATTTTACAAAGAAGAAATTAATTCCTAACTTGTGGAAGAACAAAAGATATTAAATAAATAATAAATGGAAAGATTAATTAGCGCATTTAACTTTTTGGTTTAAAAAAAAAATGAAGGGATTAATAAAAATAGGGAAACAAAGTAATAAAGGAAACATAGACAATTAATAAGTAATAAAATTATTTAACGTGCGGGAGTATTAAAAGTTATGATTTTAAAAATAAAATGAAAAGATTAATTAGCGCATTTACCTTTCTGGTTTAAAAAAAAAGGGGGTGGGGGGGGAGGAAAGAAAGGGAATAATAAAAATAGGGAAATGAGCCTTTTAATAAATTTAAAGAAAATAATTTTGGAGAACATGGGGGATGAGTGACACTTGTAAGACAGAGAAGTTTTAGAGGGTTTTCATTAAAACTTAAATTAAATGTGATTAGGGAAAGAGGGGGTCTCAAAAATCTATAAAATAAAGGGGGATGAGGGGAAAAGGGTATGGGTTGTTAGGTATCGTTATGCTGCTGAATTTGGACTGGACTGATTGCTTGTGAGGAGTTGGGAATTTCTCAGCTTGTATTGGAGTGGTAGCTCAGCCTTGCGAGGCGATCTGGGAAGCTAGGCATACCTTCTGGATTTGTGTGGCCCCTTTGCGGCTCGGGGGGCTAAGGGGGAAGCAGAGTACCCCTAGCATTTTGCTGGGAGGTACTGGTGTAGTCGCGACGGTCGGCCAGCATGAGCATCACAGAGTGCACAAACAATGCTTGGATCAGGAAAAAGGCAAAGGTATGCTCATTTACTTTATAGAGTATGATGCATTAAAAATTTATGATGGGAATTGTATGTTGATGGTAATGGATGAATTCTGCCTTAAGTATTTTCCATTTCGATTGACTGCCTAAAAATTACTATTGATTTCGGTCTGGTTGGGGTTTACTATTCCTTGGTTGGGATCTTTAAGTTCTACGTTAATCCTTGCGTTGTAATTCCGGTGTTAGCATTTAAATTATTGCCGAATAGTGCTACCGTCAATGAAAATTTATGATACCGTGGTAATGAAATGGTGGTATGATCTTGGCTGTGTTGAATGGTAAGCATGTGTCTTCATTGCCTCTTGTTTTCTTGATCCCCTTTTTTTAAACTAAGATGATTGCCCACCACTGATCCTGAGGTGTATGCCCGAGCTGACAGAATCTTTTGTAGGTAATTCATATAAAATGAACCCACTGCCATGCTCTTAGGTTCATATTTATGTAGAGAATTTTGTTTAATGTATTCTTTTTTTTGTTGAAGGAAATTTTTTTATGTACTGTTATAAGGAAAAATATTTTGTTTTTACGTGGTGTAGTGGTATTTAGAACTGGCGATGATGCCCTTCCCATACCCTGCGACCTGTATGATTTCCTTGTTGACCATCGTGCCGGGCAAGTACCTGGGGACACTTCGCCTTCAGACCTTGCGAATACTCGTGACTGTGGCCCTCCTCCTTGTTGCGATGGTTCTGGTTGTAATCCAGAACCTTTCCTTTACAACAGTTTACCGAAGTTGGAAATCGCCTTCATTTCTAGACACACCCTAGCAGTAGTTTTAGGATCGTGCTGAAGCAAAATTAGTTCCTCTCTCGGCACTCGAACCTTACCCTTTCGTAGGTAAAATGTTCGCCACACTAATCGTTTCCCTTCAGGTAAAACTTAAGTGATTCACGGCTGTACAGTGACTCCCCTGTCCGTTCTTTTTTTTAAGCCATCAATCATGGTTAATCTATTTGCCTTGGAAGTAATCCAGACCGCGCTGACCCTTTTATTTTCCCTCTCTCACCCCCTTGTCCTCATGACAAGCTTAAACGTTAATGCGCAGTGTTATTCCCGGCCCTCACGTCTTTCCTGCTGCACAGACTTGAGATTCTATCTCTGCCGACCTGTTTCTTAATTAATCTAACAATCTAAGACCCTTAAATCAGTTGCTTCTATCCCTTCCCTCAAATCACCGCTTTAATGGCCGCCCCGAGATGCATGTTGGCTGTCTATCAAAGGCGTGGTTTTCAGAATGGGATGCACGACCGCCAGATCTTATGCCTGAGTGATTTTGATCTGCATGAGATATCCTCTGTAATTTGTTTCTACCCTTGGTTTATGAACAGCTAAGGAGCTGTAGGTAATTTCATGTTAATGAATTATAGTAAATGTTAGGTTCATAAGTAAACGTATGCCACCATAATGTAAATTTTGACATCCTGTTGCAATTTATTTTAAATAATTATTTGTAATAATAATTCTGTTCTCTGAGACTGTTAATGAAACTTAGGGCATTGAAATGTTAGCGCAGGTTCAGGAATGTATTTAGTTAACTTTCTATTGGAAAATTATTATAATATTAATGATTGATAATTACTGTTGGAAGAAATGCGTGATTGATGATGGCATATCATTTCTATTGTTAACGGGTTAAAAATTGTTTGGTTATATTAAAGCAGTATGGTTTCCTATTAATGTGAATGGTTGTCTTTTTTTTCTTCCCTTAAAGTCTTGAGGTTTTAGAAATTCTAATTAAAGGTGAGTAGTATGGTAACAATAGTTATTTGGAGATAAAAGTGCTTATGGAGATCTTCCCTATTACAGCCTTAGTTTTAAGTTAATATAAATAATTATGTTGGAATGATTGCGTCAATTGATTTTAGGATATTGCATCCGTTATGGATTAAAAATCGTTCGGAGGTAGCGTAAAATGTGGTTCTCCGTTACCAGCTACAAAATTATGAATTGGGTTCAGTGAGTTAAGGTTAAGGTTAATTAATATGCTTACAATAAAGAACCTTACTACAATGTGGTTACAAGGTGATTTCAGCATGACCTGACTCCTTACGTTCATCATCTTTATTGTTTGCAATGATATCATAATGTCAGTTCATTTCACCTCATAGATTGAATAAAGTAAAGGTAATGCTCTTACAATATGAAGAAATGTTATGTTAGTATTGATAGCATGTGTAGGTAAGATTATGGTTATTTTCCTTACAAGTTATTATAGTATGAAAAGTAATGAAATGGTTAGTTCATTGTCGGGCTACTTAAGATTATTTTTAACTTCATGTAAATGTTTTTCTTGTGTACATTTTAGAACTTAAATGTAATGGGGTTACCCTTTTAGGGAAGAAATTTGTAGCTGGGTTGTTGGGATAACACATGAAACGTAAGGTGATGGTTGTGTGTGAAAAAGTTAATGGGTTATAATTATAATACGTTTATTATGTCATGGCAGCGTCATCGTAATTTTAGTTGTGATTGATAACTTTTGGTGTAAATGTCCTGAGATTAAGTTCAACAATTTATTCTTAGTTAGTAGATAAGGGTTGTTGATCATTTAATTAATGTCATCCTGGGGTGTCATTTTTGTGTGCTTGGTATGCTTGTGTCGGGCAGGCTATAGACACCTCCATGTAGCCCTTGTATATAATTCTGTGTGTGTGATTTTGTGCAAAGAATCCAGTGCCGTATCAAGAGTCTCGGGCCCTTTAAAGGCAGGGTTTCCACTCTTGCGACACACCGGACAAAGATTACTAGTTTCTGCCTGAGCAGTCGGCCAGGAGCCTATCTGATCTTCTCTCTCTCCAGAGAAGAGAACTAAGATTAAACGATCTGCTTTCCTGTGCAAAAATAGTAAAATCTACTACTATGGATTCTTCCCTCTGTGTTTGTACTGTGCATAACCCAGTTTGTCGTTAAATGTTTGCATTGTGCGGCTTGTGTCTATGGTCGTTTATTACTTGCAGTTACTCATTGTGTGCCTTCAGTCTTCTTGTGATGAACATCGTGGTTACATCTTTTTGGTTGTCGAGTGGCGACGTAGAGTCAAGTGTGTCTGTTACTTCTACCCACGTGCACACACCTTAAACACACAAAAAACAAATTCACCTGTTATCAGATTTTTTGTCGTAACGAGGAGGTCGTTACACTCCCCTATTTATTCTCCACATTATCGACATCCCCACACCCCATACCCCCAAACACTATTAAGTTACCCTATCAATTATACAAAGTTTTACATGCAGATGAAGAGTCACCCACACTTACATCCTAGCAAACCCTTGCACCCCTGAACCCTACACCCATAAAACCTATTAACTAGAGTAAGTTTTCCATGCAGTTGCAGAGTCACTTGCACCCACATGCGCACAAAGATTTGCACCTATACATTCCTACACACTTGCATTTATACATCACTCAAATGGAACCCATATCCCCACATTTACCAAGTACTCACAACCCACATCCTGAAAAATCCCCATATTTCTGCATCACTCAGATTTCACCCACACGAATTAACTTTTTACTGAGTTCTACTAATTTTTACACTTATTTATTTCCTATTTTATCGTCTCTTTATGTCCTCCTCCTTACCCACAAGTACACATTATCCTTAACACTTAGAAGTATGAAATCTCATATCCTATGTTTCTCCTCCCCCCCTTTTTTCCTTAGTACACCTACCAATGACACGTGTCAGTGAAATGGACTTATCTCTAGGTGAAATTTGGAAGGTATAGTTTAGACATAAGTGACTTGGCATGCCGATTTGGTGGTGATGTGGCTACCAAAAACTAGACTATGCACAATATACAAAGGGTTCCATGCCTCTCTCTCTACTTCACACAAAAATAATATGTAAGTAAAATTTATTTATAAATGTGTTATGAGTGTTGTCCCACAATTCATATGGGATAAAAAAGGAGGACTTTCAAAATCAAGATCCAAGAATCCATGTGAAGAATAGATCAATTATTATTGATTCCTTGGCTTTTGGAGGCCATAACATTTGAGTAAGATGCCCAAATTAAGAAAATGAAATCTTGTTTGAAAGCTATATCTATCAAAAATAATCGACAAATGGTTTCCATGGTTGAAATGATAGATATAATTCCTTAAAAGTAAAAATATGATCCTGAGTATTTATGACCTAGGAGAAAATTATTTTTTCAAAATGTTTTATTAAAAGAAAGTTTGTGCATTCCTAAAGTGGGTCTCTGTTGGGAGGATTGATAAATAAGTTCACATCGACAAATAGAATTTAATAATCATTCATACTTTCATAACCACAAAACTCGTATGTGAATATATTCAAGAGTGTTTGAGTAGTGCATTAAAAGAAATTGTTAACCCATCACAATCCTAAAGCTCAAATAAATGACTATTATGACAACACAAGACATTTTCCCTCTTGTATAAAGAATTCAAGAGTCATGGAGGGTTCTTATCTTCTTCCATTTTTGGGAGTACAAACCTCTCTGAAGAAACACTCTTATTTATTTTCTTTCCAAGTTTGTAAATCATCTAGTATCATCATTTCAGATGTAGTCTATATACAATACTTAGTTATGAATACTTCTATTTTATTATAGGTTACTTGTGCTTGGTATATGGTCCAAGAGAGCCTCATCTCCTCACAGTGGGGCAACTACTACTATTTCTATTTTAATTATGAGGAATATTGTGTACTGCAAAGTTGTTCCACACATTTTATTTGATATCGAACAATGAATTTCTACTTATTTCTTGAATCCCCTAGAGATTAATATTGGGAATGATGAATCTTCAAGTTTCAAACTTCTATTTGATAATTAAATCTCAAGAATGGGTTTCCTTAACATCCTTATAAGATTAAAGTTTTGAAATTATTTAAATTTCTCTGAAAGGACCATCTTTGTTGCTTTTTGTTTTGTTCATTTTTCTTCAGACATATTATTGTGTCTTCCCATCATATGGAGATGGATATGATACAATGCTATGAACTATTTTCTTTCCTTATGATTTAAAAAGATTTTTTTTTTCAACTTATTATTTTCCACTCTCATGCATTATTGCAATAGATAATAAAACCATTGTTTGCATTTTGGACACAATTATTATCTAACTCATAAATCAAGAAGGACAACCTCTTTAAAAATATAGAGGGTATTCTTGAATTTCCATAGGCATATCTTCTGAGGTTATCTCTTGTCCTCAATGGGAAAAGAGATAAAAAAAAAGGTGGAGGAGGTGACCATGAGGGAGACAACCAATAGCATATTTGATAGAAAAGAGAATGGTGTACTTCTGTAATTAATGTAGACATCAATGGGAATGGAACATAAGTGGGAGGATTATGAAGTAGAAGTAACCATTAATTGGAAGTAGTGTAAGATAGTAACAACCATTGAGGTAAAGGAGAAGGAGGTAGTGCAATGGTTTGGGATAAATTTGCAAAGAACAGATGAAATGATAAAGAGCTAGGTAGGCTCAAAGACACTTTTGGTCAATAAATTGAAGTATTTTTTGATGATGTTAGTAGTAGATATGGGTGAGGAGGATTTCGACTCTACAAAATTTGTTCACCTAATTTTTGAGAAGGTTGGTCAAAAATTTTCAGCTAGGGGGGTTTGATAAAAGAGTAGAACTATAATACATATAACATACATGTTGGTTTACCTTTTCTTATTTTTGGCTATATTTTGTGATTAAAATACAAAAAAATTAATCTAGTGCAATATTTCTTGTCCATTATGTTTTTTTTTTAACCATTAGAATATGAAAAATTTCTTTTGGAATTTGAATAGTTAGGTTAGTTGTTAGGCCAAAAGTCTAGGAGGACAAGCATAAATATAATTTTTTGGGGTGAGAAAAGATCTCTTGGCTCTCCTTTTATTTAATTTGTGTAAAGTGGATGGTTGAATGATCCAAAGACATGTGCATAGGATCTATGAAATTGAATATTCTGAAGAGTGTGGCCATTGATTTAGTAAAGAGGCTGAAAATCATATGGTTATTTCTACTGAGTATTATGTCATGTGTGTAATTGCATTCTTATGCCTTTTATTTATGTTTCTACTTGTGTGGTGTTATTTCAGTTATGCATATCTGTGGAAAATACTCTACACATTTCCCTTTTTTAGTTATTAAAAAAACCACTATCATACACCTATAAACTTATTAATTACCTTATTTTAGGATATCATTTTTATGATGTAATTAATATTAGTTGTATTACAAAATATTTATAATTTTGTATGTAATGTATTTGTAACTTTTAAGAGAGATTTTTTTTCATTATTTTTATTATCTGTAATGATCCCAACCATTATGACACCTACGACGTACAACATGTATACACAAAAATACATTTTTTGTGTATTTTTTTTTTTTTACAAAAGGACCATAAAATCAACAATAAGTCCTATCGACACAACTCAAAGACATCATAGGCTTGAATTCTGCATAGCACCTAAACAAAGCATATTACCACATCCTGAAGCTTTAATCAATGATGAACAATACTTAGATAAATTTAAATGTCTAAAGCTAACATCAACAACGATCTACTAGGCACAACCTACTAAAAACCATCACCAGCAGAAAAATTCAAGGTGAGTGAGTAATATAAGATCAACCATCACTTGTTACAATAAGTTTTGTTTCACAAGGATTATTTAATTGGAATCATCAAGTAGCACACCAAAATTTTAATGCGCGAGGGGTACTTGTCCAAGACCAGTACTAAGTCATTAATTTCCATACATGTGAGAACCCCATTACCTACTATCACTCATATCTTATAAGTCAGTGGGTACAATCAAAATAATTTACAAGGTCAATCCCATTTCAATACTCTTCAGAGGGCAGGAGAGAAAACAATTTATTAAAAGGTGCGAGATGTTAGGAGTTGTTAAACAACATGAAAGCATGTTATGTTTTAGCTCAAGGTCAACCTAGTGATAATGCCTCACCCTAACATGCAGAATATAAGAAGTTTGATGAGGTAAATTGAGCTTCTTCAACATGCAACATTTATTAGTTTTCTCGGGGTTGCGCAACATGCACTATCCTTATTATTAATTGTACACAAGTCACATTATAATTCCTTGTAAATGATTAACATAATTTAATGAAGCTGAGATCCTTAAATGAAATACTTATTAATTCATTAATATAAAGAATGCCTTTCACTCAAAGTTATATTTCCTAAGAGAAAGGTCCCTAAACATGATGGTGCTTTTCATTTATTCCATGAAATTCCTATTGGAAAAGTATATAGTGAAAAATACTATAATAAGTGTGATCTTTCTAATATAAGGTTTAATCAATTACTCTACTAGAAGGTAAGCGGAACAACTCTAAAGTTAAATAAATTGCCCTCATGATTGATTTCACTTATTAATCATTCAATTTTCCATCTAATCACCCCTTTAATATTCTAATAATCATTCCTTTTTAGCTAACTAAACATTTAACAATCATTTCTTTTTCAACTAAACTTAATTGTTAGTAACCCTTCATTTTTCTCAACTAACCGTAATATTTTATAGTCATTATTTTTTTCAAAATTGCACTAAATATTTAATAATATTCCTTTTCAAAACTAAACTTAATATTTAATATTAATAGTCGCTCATTTTTCAAAAATGGAACTTAATAAGGCATCCCTTTGCCAAGTAATTTGAAGCGACAGGTTAACGACAAGTGGATTCATATGATCCATTACAATTATATTTCAACCAAGAGTTAACTAGAACAAATATTTAATCTACAAAAATTTAACTTGATCAAACATTTCATGTAATTAACCAAACATTTCATTTCTACAAATAACTAAATCGAAAAGCAAGGGATCATGCAATGAAACGTCTTCAAAAATATGAGGGAATTAATTAAAGGCAAACACAGTATACAAATTTAATGGAAAACGTGTCGAATCGACAACATACTCAATCAATTTAAAGGTGAATCATATCCACTCAATCAACAATGCAATTATCCATTTATGCTACCAAAATGAGGGGACAGTTCCACTAGTTAAAACCCCGACAGTCAGTAGGAGCTCCTCCAATAGCTACATTCAATAAATTTCCTAGTGAATTACAGGGAAATCACAGACATCATCTTAATGGTGAATGTGTGGTCAACATGAAAACACAAACACTCTTTTATTGGCAAATTTCTTGGTCATTAACACGTGAAACACAAACATTCCTTTACTGGCAATTTCTTGGTCAATTATAGGGAGAACGCAAACATTCTTTCACTAGAAATTTATTGGTTAATAACAGGGAAAACACAGACATTCCTTTAATGGAAATTTCTTGGTCAATTACAGGGAAAACATAGACATTCTTTCACTAACAATTTCTTGGTTAATAACAAGGAAAACAAAGACATTCCTTTATTGCCAATTCCTTGGTCAATCACGGGGAAAACACATACATTATTTTACTGGGAATTCATCGTACCAAATGCACGAGAAGGGAACCATAATTCTATCCTTATTTAAAAGAAAAAAAAGCACTGGGCAAAGCGCACCAGACTGGAAATTACATTGTCGTAATTTCATAATTACGAGCTCAGAGCTAAACTATCCCTCAATATAAAATGAAAGATTAAATGTACCCATCAATGCACCATAATGCAGATTTAAATTGTTCATCAAACATATAGTAAATTTATCCCTCCATGCATAAAAACATAGTCAAAACTGTAAAAACGTAGAGCACAGTAAGAGAAATGCAAAGGTCCAATGGAAAAGTCATTGAAATGATCACAAGGATTCTATCAGTCAAGGCGTAGAGAAAAACCAACAAGGATGTAAGATAATCCATATGTAGAGGTCTTTGATAGATGGAATAAGTCAAAACAATAAGCCAGGTACAACAATGAAGGTATACAATTGACAGGAACGTCCTTCGCTCATCATCCACGCACAAAAAAGTAGGGTGTTGAGATCCATAGGTCTATTAACACCGAAGCGATGACCGTAGATCAAGCTCCTAGACGACTCCTTAGGAGAGGACTGATGAGATAGGTACAAAAGGAAAAACAACCACAATATTCACAAATAAACACACCACAAGGCAGTGAAGACATATCAGGAATCAAAGGCCATCGAAGTCAATCAATCATTGAGCTAAGGGCTATGGAAAAATTTAGTCATCAACTAGAATGCAATACAATCATTATACTTACCCAATTAAACATGCAGGTCTAAAAGCATAAATCATAATAACAATATACCACTCAAAAATAAAGGAAGTGTACCATTTCCCAATGGCCCACTCCGAGTTGATGTCCCATGCACTCCCTCTTTCCGACTGATGAGACTTCACCGGTACCTCCTAGCCAATGCTAGGGGTACTCTTCTTCCCCCTTATCCCCCCGAGCCGCAAAGGGGCCACACACACTATCTAGAGAATCATCTAGCTCCCAACTCACCTCACAAGGTTGAGCTACCACTCCTTACCGAGATGGGTATCCCAACTCCCACAAGCTAAGTCAGTCACATATAGATTTCTGCAGCGTAACGTTATGCCCAACCGAAGATATATTTCCTCCTCCTTCCTACATTATATAGAGTTTTGAACTCCTTTACCTTCTAAAAATCCCATTTAAATTAATGTTTAATAAATTAATTCCTAAACATCCTCCCTATACAAGTGTCACCCATACCCTTCATTCCTCCATAAATTAATTTCTTTAATTAATTAATTACCCTTATTTCCCTCACCCACCTAAATTCAATCCTAGAATCGCTCCTAGGTGTCCCCATATTTCCTTACAAGTTTTAATGACTTTCCCCATTACCAATTTACTCGTTGAGTTAATTTAGAAAGTTCTTAAATTCTAGATACCTTACTAAGTTTGACTTTCCAATTTTTCCCTTGCGTTTCCCTTTTCTTTTTATGTTTCCATCTTTTCCCAGTTTCTTAATTATTTTAGATTTCCCTCTTTCCTCTTTTTCATTTAGAACTCAATTTGGTAGGTGTAGAATTTAGCTTTTTCCCTTTTCTCTTTTTAATTAATAAATTTTAAATTATCATAATATATATATATATATATATATTGTAAATAAAAAGGGGTGGGGCCTGTTATATTACTTTAGACAAAATACAGTATCTGTTTGGGATGCCAGTTGTCCCGCCTGAATAGGAAATCGGGACAGCTGGGCATCCCTTTCCATGTGTCACCCTAATCACAAAATTAGCAAAATTAACAGTGCAACATCCTGCCCGAAGGAAACCAGGACTTTCAGTCATGAGAATGTAACTCAGTGTCATAAGCTAATTCTAAGGAAACTGAAAAATAATTGGCCTAAAGCCTAGCTTATAACAAAAAAAGAAAATTCCAGTTTTGAGCATCAATTGACCTTTGAGCCTGCGCACTTGTCCTCGTCCTCAGTATGCCTCCATCCTGTTTGGAATGCATAGGCTCGCACGCAAGTTGGGCATTGTCACTTTGGAAGGGTTCTGGAGTGAGCCGCGAAGAGCATGTCGAGTCTCTAGTCAATTCACGCGAGGCAAAAGATTTGGTCATCCAGCAGGATCCTCATATAAAAAATGAGATTGAGGCACCCCAAGTCTGCTAAGAACGGTTGTTCCTGGCTGTGGCTATCGCTTGACTCCATGGGGGTGGTTCCAACTGCTTCTTGATGTATGTGCACCTATTGATTCTGCTGCGTCGCCTCCCTGGGTGGTTCTGGAGGGGCCTCCTCCTCAACGTAGCAGATGGGGAAAGGATCTTTGGAGCGAGTGGCGTTAGGACCTTCCAGAGTGCGTGAAAGAGAAGGCTTTCTGTCTAGACTGAAATCCAAAGGCGGGTTCCAGTTCTTCGACACTGTAAATAGCATATGCTCAGGGACACTCTCCAAGCCTTCCTCCGGAGTCACTTCTTCCACATACGCCATGGGAGGCGTTTGTGGCATCTTGTTCCTCCGTCGGGCTTCCATTGCTATGGATTTTTCAAAGTTCTTTTTCCACTATTTCCGTGATTCCACAGTGTACCATGCCGCTCCCCTTCGTGGCTTCCCTCGTTCTCTAGGCATGGTGGGGCTCTGGTGGAGTACTAGAGTCTGTCCTGAAAGGTCACTCAGCTCCAAAACACTAACAAGGTCACCGGGTATTTCCCCTTGTTACAGCAAATTGACGAAGAAACAACGACAAGACTGTTGTTCCAGTGGAGTGAAGGCTGCCAAGAGTGACTGGCTCTTTACTCTATCAACCTGGGCAGTGAAAATTATTGTGATCCAAACCACCATGGCCATAAAGACTTGTTGGTTAGTGCGTTGCTGGCTGGTGCTCCTCCCTCATGCGAGAGGGCTCGTCGATTGAATGCTCCTGCTGATATTCATGGTGAGTTAAATTCGAAGGGGACATTGGCTGGTAGATGCTTTAATGTTGTGTCCCAGCTGACTCCCGCATGGCACCAATGTGCAACGTGTCACCCCATCCGGGAATTGAAGGTCTTCAGTGGCCAAAGTGGGGCATTGGGTGAAGATATCTGGATCTGGTGATATGCGGGCCTCCCAACAAAAGTGGTCCACTTCCATTTCCACTTCTTCATTTGCGAGGCAGTCCGCCACTTTGTTTGCTTCCCGTTTCATGTGGGAGGTAGTGATGCTAAGATGGGGTTGGAGGAGGTGGCTGAAGTCTTTGAGCAGACCATGAAGTCTCTAGATTGGCGAGACTTTGTCAGGATGGCAGCCATGGAGAATCTTGGTAGTTAGCTGTACGATGACTTACGAGTCCCCTTCTAGGATTATTTTTTGATATCCTTTGTCCACAGCTGATTGGAGGCCTCCCAGTAGTCCAGTTAGCTCAGATACGTTGTTGGTTGTGTCCCCTAGGAATCTTGCATCCAGAACAAGGATTTCACCACTGGAGTTTCTGAGCATGGACCCATATCTTGCTATTCTCAGGTTGCCTTTAGAGGCCCCATCAAAATTTACTTTGATAAATTGTGCTGGGGGGGGGTCCAGCTAGTTGGGCTAGTCGATGGATCCTTATGAAGTCTTGGTCCCAGTTGATTATTTAGTATGGGCTACCAGTTTTGAAGAGTGCATTTCTCCTCTGGGTTGCATTGTAGATCTTCCTCTTTCCAATACTTACTTCTGATTGTTTCTTTGATTAGGGATCTGATTGTCTCCCAGGTGGTTTCTGGCTGGGAGGGTTGGGAGTGGAATATTCTTTTATTTCTTTCCTTCGAAATTTGCCAGAGGATAAATCCTGACAAAAGTTTCTAGATGAGATTTAGCATGGGGTTGTTGTATGTACTGTGATCTCAGTTCTCGATTGTATCATTTATGCTGCTCCGATTTTGGTTGGATCTGCGCATGGCTTGCGCTCCTCGGTCCCAAATCTGTTGACTATAGTGACACCTGTTAAAGAGGTGTTCTTTAGTTTCCTCTTGTTGATAGCATAGAATGTAGACGGATGGTCTGATGAAGCCTCTTTTACTTAGATTGTCCCACGTTAAGGCTCTATTGTGCACCACGAGCCATAGGAAGGTGGAGACCTTAGGCTAGAGAGCAGGATTCCAGAATTTACTCCAAATGTGCTCCTTTCTTTGTCCCTGGTGATTGCCCTGCAGTAGATAAGCTTCCTTGATGTTGAATATGCCAGCTATGGAGTACCCCCATCACAGGATGTTTGGTCCCTCTCGAGAGATTATTTTCCTATGCATGGCTTGAGTTTGCCAACTCTGTAGATTGAGATTTTCGGGATCTCGAGCTCTCGATTGGAGAACCTCCATTGACGCCACCTTTGTGGTTGTGTTTGTGGTTTCCATAGGTCCTTAACCTTTAGGGTGGTGTTCTGGTGGAGGGCTCTTTTGAGATCGGATAGTTCCTCCATTGCGTCCAATAGTTTGAGTTGCTGCCATGAGTCTTGCCAGAACAGGGTGCTTCCTCCATCTCTTATTTCCCAAAAGGTATGATCCTGTACCAGCTTGTGATTCTACCAAGTTGTGTTCCAGATATGGGATCCCTGTATTCGATTGTTGTGTTGGATTAGCTGATCCTATGGTGTGAGGGGGGCATACTTTCGTTTCGACAGTTGGGCCCAGGTGGTTGTTGGAGTTTTTAGCCATCTCCACCATATTTTAGCTCCCATTACTTGATTGAGCTTCCCTAGATCCTGGAGTCCCAATCCTCCTTGATTTTTTAGCATGCAAAGTCTATCCCAATTGACTAGAGCCCATTTATTGTTGGGTTGATGACCGTGCCAGAGAAAGTTGCGCTGAAGGTTTCTGATGGCTCTTATGACTTTTTTTGGAGCAACAAAAGCGGTGAAGAGGTAAGTGGGTAGATCTTGCAAAACTGACCTGAGGAGTACCAGTCAGGAGGCAATATTGATGGGTCTGAAGGTCCAATTACTTAGCCTATTCGAGATGGAAAGGAGAAGGTTGTCCCAGGAGATCAATCTGGATGTCGCTCCTGTGAGGGGAACCCCAAGATAGTTGGACGGAAGGGAGCTCCTAGGTATCCCTAGAAGTATGGAAACATGGAGTTGGATACAAGGAGGGGTGTTAAAAAATTAGAGCTTGGGTTTTTCCAAGTTGAGTGTCATACTAGAGGCTTTAGAGAAGTCGGACAAGATGGAATTGATTTTGTTGGCTTCCTTAATTATGGGGGAGTTCAAGAGGAGGGTGTCATCAACAAATTGGCTGTGAGAGGGTGCTGGCTGAATGTTGTGTAGAGGCAGGCCTTTGATGGAGCCTTCCATTATTTCTACCTTAATGTAGCATCCCAAGCCCTCTGCCATAAGTACAAACAAGAAGGGGGAGAGGGGGTCCCCCTGTCGAATTCCTCTGGATGGTGAAAAAGGTTGGGAAGGTACTCCATTTACAAGAATGGAGAAGAAGGTAGAGAAGGTTAGATTCATGACCCAATTTACCCAACCCTAGTCAAAGCCAAAAGAGTCTAGGATAGCTCTGAGGTATTGCCAATTGGCTCGGTCGAAAGCTTTTGAAAGATCGATTTTGATTAGCATACCTAGATTTCTTGAAGTCTTGAGGGAATGGATGATCTCGTGGGCTAGAATGACACTGTCCATGATTTGTCTCCCTTCCACATACCCTGCCTGCTCTTTGGAGATGAGAAAGAAAAAATGGGTTTGAGACGGTTGGATATGACCTTCATGATGATTTTGTAGATAACGTTGCACAGGGTGATGGGTCTGAATTGCTTAGGATTTGTGACTCTTTCTTCTTTCATAATAAGGGTGATAAAGGTGGCATTGAGAGCTGGTAGTACCAGACCTGAAGCCCTTGATTCCTCTACCACCTCCCATACTTCGTGTCTGACCAAGTCCCAGCAGTGGTGGAAGAAATCCGTGGTGAAGCCGTCTGGAATAGGGGCTTTTCCTGGGGGCATGGTTTTGACTGCTTGGTCTACTTCTTCTTGGGTGATGGGCCGTGTTAAAGCTGCATTTTTCTCTGGGGTTACCAGTGGCAGTATGTGTCCAGTGACCCGTTGAGTGGCCTCCATTCTGTCCTTTTTCAGTTCCATTAGCAGGTCTTGATAGTACTTGAGTAACTCCTCCTCGATTTTGGATTGTTCCCTGGTTATGTTACCCTGACTGTCTTCCAGTTGAGTAATCCTATTGATGTGTCTCCTATGCATCATTGCCCTATGAAAAAATTGTGTGTTCTTCTCCCCATCCTTGAGCCATTGCACTCTGGATTTCTGCTTCCATAAGATTTCCTCTTGCTTCCTTCTTTCTTCAAGTTGTTCCTGTAGCTGCTCCTCTTCCTTCATTAATTCTGTAGTTCTGGATCCAGAAATGAATATTTTTTGAATCTCCCCAAGCCTACTTTCTATTGTCCTGATGCTTTGAAGTGTGTTGCCAAAGCAATTTTTCTTCCATAGTTTCAACATTTTCTTGAAGTTTTTAAGGCGATGTTGGAATTTATACATGCTGGAGCCATGGTCTATTTACGCTTGTATCCACCAGGATTTAGCTATCCGCTGAAAATACGGATGCGCCAGCTAGAATTTTTCGAAGTGAAAAGGCTAATGCCTGGGCAGCTGTCCTGTATTTAGCTGAAGAGCCAGTGGCCAGTGATCTGAGCTTGCTTTTGGTAGAATGAGGCTTTCCAAATAGGATCCTGATTCCATTATTTCTTCATTGACTAAGAAGTGGTCCAGTCGACAGGCAATGTGTTGATTACCTGATTTGCGATTGGACCAGGTGAAGATACCATTGCTATTTTCTATATCTAATAATTTTAGATGATCAATGAGAGTTCTGAACTTACCACTATCTTGCTCGAGTTTTTTGGTGCCTTCGTTTTTTTCTTCCAGCGTTAGGATCATGTTGAAGTTGCCTCCCAAGATCCAGTTTGGGGTTGTTGCTAGGGTTTTGATCAATTCAAGCCGCTTCATGAATTTGTCTTTGTCCTGGTTGTTGTGAGGCCCATAGACATTGGTGATGGCTCCTTCCTGATTTGAGCCAATGACCTCGAAGTGGGTTGTTATTGTGCCTATAATTGTGAAGGGCTTGCTGATCATGATATTAGATGGGTTCCATAGGATGGCAAGGCCACCTGAGGCCCCTGTGGAGTCTATTGTTATGGAATCACATTCTCGCCATATGCGCTGAAAGATTGTTTCAGCTTCTTCTCCTCGACATTTGGTTTCTTGTAGCAGCCGAATATCTGGTTTTTCTGCTATGATGAAGTCTCAGAGGATCCTTTGCTTAGATCTACCATTTAGTCCTCTAATGTTCCAGGTGATGATCTTCATCATTAAGAGGGAGGTGTTGAGTGGAGGTATCCCTCCGATAGCTTGTGGATCTGACCTGAGTTTATCATAAGGTTGTCGGCTTCCTTGATCAGTTGGTGTGCAGTTTTCCATCCCCTTCTTTTGTTTTCTCAAGGGATTCTCTTCGAGCTAGAGCTCATGTCCATTTCTATGCCCAGGCGTGTTGTAGAGCCTACTGAGGAGTTGAGAAATACCTTATGAACTTTGCGCAGTTGTTCTTCAGGGAGAGTCTGCAGGTCTTTCTAATTGAGAGCTTCCTCCATCTTTTCAAGATCAATTCTTGCCAGATCTCTGTCGTCAAACAACACTGGAGTGTCCCCGTCCCCTTCTCCTCTGTGTTCTGTGTGGGTTTCGCCAGTTGTGGGAGAAGGGTTAGTAGTTGGGCCATTCTTTTGCGGCTGTTGAGGGTCCTTGTGTGGGTCCTGGATTTCCTCATCATCTGGCAGTTGGTCCAGAATCTCATAGGAGTTTTTGGTTGTGATTTTTTGTCTAGAGTCTGGGATTTTCATCCTTGGAGGGTTTCTCCTTTTTGATGCAATCATGGTGAAGCCATCCTTCTGCATGAGTTCGCTTGCTTTTGTGGCTTGTTTGATGAGAGGGAAGTCCCGATATAGGTGGCCATGCTCGTGGCACCTCCTTCATCTAAAGGGAATGTGCTCATAGTCCAGAGTTTGTTTCCAGTCCTCATCCTGGTACTCAAGGGTCACCGCTCGAAGGAGTGCTTTGGAGATGTTCATGTAGACACAGATCCTGGCATATGAAGTGTATTTTCGTTGCCTTGTTGCTTCCAAAGCTTTGACATACTGCCCAAGGGTATTTCCTATGCCCATTAGAATCTCTTCCAGCCAAAACTCTTATGGTAGGGAGTATAGGCAGTTCCATACACGGGCCATGGTGAAATCTTCTTTATCCAGGCTGAATCTTTCAGTCCAAAAGCATAGGAATAGCCCTGCAGAGTTGAAGAAGTACGAACCATTTTCAAAGATCCTATCCTTGTCCTCTAGGTTGTATAAAATGATGGTGAAGAAACCCTTGGAGCTGAGTTGGACCTCATAATCCCCTTTGGGTTTCCACCAGTGCTTGATCCATTTTTTAAGGTCCCTCTCTGTGGGCCAAAGTCCCAAAAATTTACCAATCAGTGTGTCAGTGGGGGCTGAGTGTTCGTGATCGATACTGGTAGATTGTCGCGCAGGGTTTTGTGTCTGGACTACGACAAAATATATCACGAAAGGAGTAGGGTTTCTAACTTCACTCAGATCTCTCATTTTTTGGCTTTCGAATCAATCCGGTAAAAGTTTTGAGTTGAAGAAGCATATCTCTTTTTTAAATGTAATTATCATAATATATTAAAACAATTATTCCCCCCTGTTTAAATTTTATCCCAATAGATTTTTATGAATCAATTAAATTTCTTACTCTCTTCTTATTACAATATTAATGAAGGTTATCATTTGATCATTTAGATTTCTGTGGTGAGGGATTTGTTTAGAACTTGTCAGAAGAACCACAAGGTTTTTGATAGCTTGTCGACGTTTCGGATCCACAACAAGATCCATCTTCAGGAGAAAATATCCTGAGGAAAAATAAGAGAGGAACCCTAATAAATAAGAATGAGGAATGTGGGAAACCTAAAGTCGTCTATGTGAGACCCTAGGTTTGAAAAGATTTCTAAAGTAGGTATTTAATAGAGATTTTGTTAATTAATAAATTAAGTGGTTTAATTTAATAATACAGATGGAGTTAATATTATTATTAATTTTTATGCTAATTATAGGTTAAATTAGTGTTAGTTTATTGAGGTAGTATTATTATTATTATTGTTATATTAGTGGTAGAAAATTATATGTTGGTATTAATTAGGTTAGTCTTGGAAATGATTTAATTTTAATTATCCAATTCATGTTCATAATTATTAAAGTATTATGCTGGTTAAGGTTAAGTTAGGTTTAATTTGTAAAAATGGTAATAATAATATTATTATTAATGTATGTCATAAGGATTTTAATAAGGCATGTTGGTATAAATTAGTGTTAATTTGTGAAATGGTAATAATACTATTATTATTTATGTTTATGCTAATTTATAGGTTAAAATTACGGTTAATTTTTTATAAAAAGTAGTATTAATATTAGTATTGATGTATTAGTGGTAACATAATATATGTTGGTATTAATTAGTCTTGGAATTTTAATTTAAATATCCAAATGATATTAATTTATTAAAGTATTATGCTAGTTTTTTGGGTTATATTGTAAGATGTTATTATTAATGTATATCATAAGGATTATAATAAGCTATGTTAGTATAAATTAGGTTGGTTTAGGTTATTAGGTTGGAAAAAGCTATAAAAAACAGTGTGGTTCTTCCGACAATTTCTAAACAAGGTTATCATCATTATTTATTATATATATATATATATATATATATATATATATATATATATATATGTATATGTATATGTATGTATGTATGTATGTATGCATGTATGTATCTAAAAGGATAGAAAAATTCATCCACCAATATAATTTAGACCTAGACATAAATTTTCGTGTTGGGTGACATTTTATTAGGGAAATCATTTTAAAAATTTATTATCACATTATTCGTCCTAAGGCCATGTAGGTTCATTCATTTATCATTAAGAACGCGACATGCCCTTGAGGACACACTAGGTGTTCCAAGGGTGCCACTCGCCTCATCTGTTTCCCTTGGGTGATGTGCCCTTCAGGATGCACTATGTGCTCCAAGGATGCCACTCACCTCATCTATTTCCTTTATGCGATGTGCCCTTTAGGAAGCACTATGTGCTCCAGGGGTGCCACTCACCTCTTGAATAACATGGTAGACATTAAAAACCCCTGGAGTCAATACTTTGCTAGGTGAACTTGTGGGAGACTAAGGGCCTCTAAGGAATAGGGCCCCCGACTTATTGCAAGCCATTAGAATCATCGTGAGCAACTGTCATAGTCAACCCTCACGACATTGTGGGTCTTCTCGAGCTAGGTAATCGTTAACCTACAGTTTGAGCGACGACGTGAGTGCTAGTAGGCTATGGCAAGGCTTCTATCCACACCTCTCCCTCAACATCTCTGGTGGTCATGTGTGACCTCTCTACTTCACATGTGAGTCTGTTCGGAAAGCTATCATCATCCTACACCATCAATGATTCATGTCAAAAATATATCCATATCATATCATCTAATTAGATGCACAAATATCACATCTAAAACAATCAAACCCCATTATTTCACTCCCCAACTTGATCCAGAGTCCAAGGAATTCCATCGATGCCCCTGCATACTCAAGGTCTGAAATCCTACACACTCAGTAAAACCGAGTCAATATCACCTGTCTATGTTAATGCAACAAAACGACATGACATCAACCCATAACGCCTCATAATCAAAATCAAATGTTTTAATAGTATAATAATCTGGATCACTTGTGAGAAAGTGTCCTCAAAGAATAAGTTCACTCAGTGCGCAAGAGCAGGATGTTACATGCAACCCCTCTTAGTATAAACTTCTTCCCAAAGTTTCACAATATAAGTGCCAAAATAATGTGTATCACAATATCATAAGTCTATCTTTCCAACAAAGTGAAAACTGATGGCGCATATCATATGCGTACTCCAAGGTCACTGAGTGTGGACTATTGTTTTCCCACTGGACCTTGAACTCATCTAATGTTTGACATCATAGCTATCGAATGCGATGATCCAAGATGTTGATTAGCTCAGCCATGAGCGCACCCTCATCCAACACCCAGAAGGTGCTCAATTCAAAACATGTGTAGGATCACTAATCATAATGTCTCAAACAGAGACGCGAAGTACATCATGCAATATAGCTCAAGAATCCAGAAAGGCTGGTCAATAGGCCATCTTCCTTTCCTTTCCAAAATATCGTAGGTTACCATGAACCTAGGAGATAGTTTAGCCCCTTTTTCCAACTTGTTCGAAGTCTTATGTGGTTACATCCGCAAGAATACTTGATTGCCACATCGTAACTATGGTCGACACGATGCACATCGACATAACTCTTTTACCGATCCTGCGCTTCCTTGATCTTTTGTCTTACAGTTTGCATTTATTATTCCAATTCTTGCATTTCTTCTGGTCCAACCAGGATCTTGTCCTCAAGCCAATCCCAACTAAAAGGCATCTGACACAATCGCCCGTAAGGAAACTCGAAAGCCTCCATATTAATGGTTCCTTGGTAAATTTTGTTATAAGAGACTTCCACCAGTGGAAAGAATTATTCTCAACGCTTGTGTTGGTCCATCACATACATGAGAAACATGTCCACCAAGGTCTAGTTCATTTGTTCAATCTTCCCGTTAGTCTCTAGGTGATATGCAGTAGTGAAGTTATGTTGGGTTCCCAAGGCCTCTTGGAAACTCGTCTAAAATCATCCAGTAAACATTGATCCTCGATTGAATATAATCCTTTTAGGCACACCATGCAACCTCACAATCTCACTGATGAAAAATCTAGCTATGTCAGGTGCCTGATACATCGTATGCCTAGGAATAAAATGAGCACTCTTCGTCGGAGTTTTGACTACCACAAAAATTGAGTCGTGTCTCCTTTTCATCAATGGCAATCCAACAATAAAATCCATTGAAATAACCACCCATTTCAATTCTGGAATAGCGTGTGGTTGTAGTAATCATGTTGGGTGTCTATGTTCAGTATTTACCTACTAAAATTCTAGACATCTAGCCACATAGTTGACTATGTCTGCCTTCATTCCCTTCCATAAGAATAAGGGTTTAAGGTCTTCCCTCATTTTCATGACTCTTGGCTGATCCATATAGACTGCTCTATGAGCCTCTCTTAGGATCAAGCTCCTCAACTCATCATTTGGTGGTACATAAATCCAATTTTTAGACTTTAATAATCCATCGTCGTCAAACGTAAATCCTTCAAATGTTGGTACCATCATTTCTTTTTGTCCGATAAAACCCTTGACCTCTTTGTACCAGTCATCATCATGCTATAAATTTATAATATTCTCATGTAGATTCGTCTGAAGAGGAAACACCAGAAAGATGCATGGTCTTCGACTCAATGCATCTGCCACTCAATTCACCGTTCCTTTTATGTAAGTAATATCGAAGTTGTACTCCCTAAGCAATTAAGACTAGCACCATTGTCGCGCGTTTAGGTCTCCCTCCATAAACATATGTTGTAGTCCAGAGTGATCTGTCTTTAGTTCAAATTTTTGTCCAACAAGGTAGTGTCTCCAAACCTTCAAGGAATATATGATGGCTAACAACTCCAAATCATGCATTGCAAATTTCTCCACATGCCTTCTTAGTTTCCTTGAGATGTAAGCGATCACTCGATCGTATTGCATCAAGACTTCGCCTAAGCCTTCCCTGGATGCATCAGTGCATACCAAGAGGTATGCATCCATGTTAGGGACTTTTAGTATTGGTGTTGTTGTCGATATCTCTTTGATCCTCTGAAATGCTACCATGCATTTCTCGGTCCAAACAAACGTCTTGTTCTTCTTCTGCAATTTCATGATCGGATTTGATATCTTTGAAAATCCCTTGATGAGCAGTCGATATTATCATGCTAAACCCCTAAAGATATGTACTTCTGGGACATTTGTTTGGGTAGGCCATTCCATAATATCCTTGACCTTCACTGGATCCATGTCGATACCTTCGTCGGAGATGACATGCCCCAAGTACCGAATCCTTGATTGATAAAATGAGCATTTGGACAAATTTTCATACAAAAGGACCATAACATCCACAATAAGTCCTATTGACACAACTCGAAGACACAACATGCTTGAATTCCATGTAGCACCTAAATAGAGCATATTATCACATCCTAAAGCTTTAATCAATAATGAACAATACTCAGATAAATTTAAATGTCTAAATCTAACATCGACAATGATCTACAAGGCAAAACCTACTAAAAACCATCACCAGCAGAAAAATTCAAGGTGAGTGAGTAATATAAGATCAACCATCACTCATTAAAATAAGTTTTGTTTCATAAGGACTAGGTAACTCGAATCATCAAGTAGTACACTAAAATTTAAATGCGCAAGGAGGGGTACTTGTCCAAGAGCAGTACTAAGTCATTAATTTCCATACACGCGAGGAACCCATTACCTAACATCACTCATATATTATAATTCAATGAGTACAATTAGAATTAGTAACAAGGTCAATCCCATTTCAACACTCTTCAAAGGGCACAAGAGAAAAAAGTATATTAAAAGGTGCGAGATGTTAGGAGTTCTTAAACAACATGAAACCACCTTAATTTTTAGTGCAATGTCAACATAGTGATAACGCCTCACCCTAACATGGAGAATATAAGAACTTGGATGAGGTAAAATGAGCTTCTTCACCCTGCAACATCTATTACTTTTCTTGGGGTTGTGCAACATGCACTATCCTTATTATTAATTGTATGCAAGTCACATTATAATTCCTCGTAAATGATTAACATAATTTAACGAAGGTGAAATCCTTAAATTAAATACTTAGTAATTCATTAATATAAACAATGCCTTTCACTCAAAGGTAGATTTCCTAAGAGAAATGTCCCTAAACATGAGGGTCCTTTGCATTTATTCCTTGAAATTCCTATTGAAAAAGTGTGTTGTGAAAAATACTATAATAAGTGAGATCTGTCCGATCTAAGGTTTAATCAACTAATCTACTAGAAGGTATGGAGTAATTTAGTTTCCCAAAATAAGTAAGTGGAGCAACTCTAACGTTTATTGAATTACCCTCGTGATTGATTTAACTTATTAATCATTCAATTTTCCAACCAATAATCCCTTTAATAATCTAATAATCATTCATTTTCAGCTAACTGAACATTTAGCAATCATTTCTTTTTCAACTAAACTTAATAGTCAGTAACCCTTCATTTTTCTCATCTAACCGTAATATTTAATAGTCATTATTTTTTTCAAAACTGAACTGAATATTTAATAATATTCCTTTTCACAACTAAACTTAATATTTAATATTAATAGTCACTCCTTTTTCAAAAATGGAACTTAATAAGCCATCCCTTTTCCAAGTAATTTGAAGAGATAGGTTAACGACAAGTGGATTCATATGATCCATTACAATTATATTTCAACCAACAGTTAACTGGAATAAATATTCAATCTACAAAAATTTAACATGATCAAACATTTCATGTAATTAACCAAACATTTCATTTCTGAAAATAACTAAATCGAGAAGCAAGGGATGAGGCAATGAAATGTCTTCAAAAATCTCAGGGCAGTAATTAAAGGCAAACACAGTATACAAATTTAATGGAAAACGTGCCCATTTGACAACATACTCAATCAATTTAAAGGTGAATCGTATCCACACAATCAACAACATAGTTAGTCGTATATGCTACCCAAATGAGGGGACAGTTACACCAGTTAAATCCCCGATAGTCAGCAGGGGCTTCTCCAATTGTTGCATTCAATAAATTCCGTGGTGAATTACAGGGAAAACACAAGCATCATCTTAATGGAGAATCTGTGGTCAACAAGAAAACACAGGCACTCTTTTATTGGGAAATTTCTTGGTCATTAACAGGGAAAACACAAACATTCCTTTACTGGCAATTTCTTGGTCAATTACAAGGAGAACCTAGACATTATTTCACTAGCAATTTCTTGGTTAATAACACCGAAAAAAAAGGCATTCCTTTACTGGAAATTTCTTGGTCAATTATAGGGAAAACACATACATTCTTTCACTAGCAATTTCTTGGTTAATAATAGGGAAAACACAGACATTCCTTTACTGGCAATTCCTTGGCCAATCACAGGGAAAACACAGACATTCTTTTACTGGAAATTTGTCATGCAAAACACACCAGGAGGGAACCACAATTTCATCCTTATTTAAAAGAAAAAAAAATGTTGGGAAAAATGCACCATACTAGAAATTACACTTCCATCAACATTTCAAAGGAAAAGTGTTGGCAATAGAATTACGATCTCAGAGGTAAACTATCCCTCAATATAAAACACAAGATTAAATGTATCCACCAATGCACCATAACGCAGCATAAATTTATCCCTCCATGCATAGAAACACAGTAAAAAATGTCAAAACACAGAGCACAGTAAGAGAAATGCAAGTGTCCAATGGAAAAGTCACTGAAATGATCACAGGGATTCTATCAGTCAAGGCGTAGAGAAAAAACAATAAGGGTGCAAGATAATCCATACGCAGAGATCTTTACTAGATGGCGCAAGTCAAAACAATCAGCCAAGGACAACAACGGAGGTAGATGACTGACAGCAACGTCCTTCACTCACCATCCATGCACAGAAAAGTAGGGCGTTGAGATTCATAGGTCTATTAGCGCCAAAGCGACGACTATAGATCAAGCTCCTATTTGACTGCTCAAGAGAGGACTGATGAACTAGGTACGAAAGACAAAATAACCACAATCTTCAAAAATAAACACACCACAGGGTGGTCAAGACATGAAAGGAATCGAAGGCCATGTAAGTCAATTAATCATCGAGCTAAGGGCTATGGAAAAATTTAGTCATCAACTAGAATGTAATACAATCATTATAATTACCCAATTAAACATGCAGGTCCGAAAGCATAAATCATACTGACAATCTACCACGCAAAATTAAAGGAAGTGTAGCATTACGCAATCGCTCGCTCCGAGTTGATGGCTCACACACTCCATGCAGTCCCTCTTGCCGACTGATGAGACTTCACCGGTACCTCCTAAACAATGCTAGGTGTACTCTTCTTCCCCTTATCCCCCCGAGCCACAAAGGGGCCACACACACTATCCAAATAATCAACTAGCTCCCACCTCACCTCGCAAAGTTGAGCTACCACTCCTCACAGAGCTAGGTATCCCAACTCCCACAAGCCAAGTCAGTCAAGTATAGATTTCTGCAGCGTAACATTACGCCCAACCGAATATATCTTTCCTCCATCTCCTCCCTCCATTATATAGAGTTTCGAACTCCTTTACATTCTCAAAATCTAATTTAAATTATTGTTTAATAAATTAATTCCTAAAAATCCTCCCCTTACAAGTGTTACCCATCCTCTCCATTCCTCCATAAATTAATTTCTTCAATTAATTAATTACCCTTATTTCCCTCACGCACCAAAATTCAATCCTAGAATCATTCTTAGATGTCCCCATATTCCCTTACAAGTTTTAATGACATTGCCCATTACCAATTTACTAGTTGAGTTAATTTAGAAAGTTCTTAAATGCTAGATACCTTACTAAGTTTGACTTTCTGATTTTTCCCTTTTGTTTCCCTTTTCTTTTTATCTTTCCATCTTTTCCTAGTTTCCTAATTATTTTAGATTTCCCTCTTTCCCCTTTTTCATTTAGAACTCAATTTGGCAAGTCTAAAATTTTCCTTTTTCCTTTTTCCCTTTTTAATTAATAAATTTTACATTATCATAATATATTAAAACAATTATTTCCCCCTTTTTAAATTTTGTCCCAATAGATTTTTATGAATCAATTAAATTTCTTACTCCCTTCTTCTTACAAGATTAATCAAGGTTATCATCATTATTTATTTTATATATATATATATGGATAGAAAAATTATGCCACCAATATAAATTAGACTTAGACTTTAATTTTCGTGTTGGGCGACATATTATTAGGGAAATCGTTTTAAAAAATTCTTATCACATTATTCATCCTAATGCCATCTAGGTTCATTCATTTATCATTAACAATGCGACGTTCCCTTCAAGACGTACTAGGTCTTCCAAGGTGCCACTCGCCTCATCTATTTCCCTTGTGTGACGTGCCCTTCAGGATGCACTATGTGCTCCAAGGGTGCCACTCCCTTCATATTTTTCCCTTGCGTGACATGCGCTTCTGGATGCACTACGTTTTCCAAGGGTGCCACTCGCCTCTTGAGTGACTTGGTAGACATAAAAAAACCTTAGAGTCAATACTCTGCCATGTGAACTTGTGGGAGACTAAAGGTCTCTAAGGAATAAGGCCCCCACCTTATTACGCGCCCCTTAGAATCATCGTGAGCGACTATCGCAGTTTGCCCTCACGACATCGTGGGTCCTCTTGAACTAGGTAATCGTTAACCTACAATTCGAGCCGCGAGAAGAGTGCTAGTAGGATGTGGCAGAGTTGTTGTCCACACCTCTCCCTCAACATCTCTGGTAGTCGTGCATGACCCCTCTACTCCACATGTGAGTCTGTTCGGCAAGCTATCGTGAACCTACACCATCAATGAATCATGTTAGAAATATATCCATATCATATCATCTAATCAGATGCACTAATATCACACATAAAAAAATCAAACCCCATTAGTTCACCCCCCGACTCTATCCAGATTCCAATGGATTATGTCGATGCCTCTGCATCCTCGAGGTCCAAAATCCTGCACACTCGGTAAAACTGAGTCAATAGGACATGTCTATGTCAATGCAGCAAAACAACATGACATCAACCCATAATGCCTCATAATAAAAAACAAATATTTTAATAGCATAATAATCTGGATCACTTGCGAGAAAGTGTCCTCAAACAATAAGTTCGCTCAGTGTGCAAGAGAGGGATGTTACATTATCCATCTCACAGATTTTAGACAATCATACAATTACTTCATGAGAAGATGTTTGAGGTATTAGCCAATGTCTTCTTTGACTATGATTCTCACTGGAATTTTTTGTTGGAAATAATAGAAAGACATATTTTATATTTATAGTTACTCATGATGTTTCTTTTAATAGTATTGATATCAGTGGTTGTATCATATATCGACAATGGATAATCCAAGAAATTGAATCCTTAGTCTAACCTATTTTGTTCCTTGAATGACTATTATTAATGTCTTAAGTAGATAAAGGAAGCATCTCATTATCCATGCCAATTAACTTGTAATTATATATTATCTACTTACCATAGCCTTATTGTCAATGGGAGAAACCCTAAATTGTAAAACCAAAATAGGGTAAAGATTATTACACTTAATTTCAAGTTGAGTAATTATAAATCACTTGATTTTCTCAATTTTCATCCTAATTTTCATGGAGATACCACAAGTCCAAAATTCACAACTATACAAAATCACTAAGATAACCACTTTGTAAAACATGACCATCTTTTTTCCCCTAAGTAAAACACTACAGAACTTTACAACTGTTCAAAAGAAAAAAAAAAATTCCAAACTACATTATTTATTTTTCAATACCATATTTCCAATTTCACATGTGATGAAAGTCAGCTCTCATATATACTTCTAAAAATAGACTTTCTTTAAGTTTTTTTATTATCATAAACACAATTAAACTATATAATATATATTTTTTATTATCAATATTTTTATTTAGTTTATAAACATAAACTTATAAATATTAATACGCAAATAGTTTAGAATTTAAATTTAATTATTAAAATAAAAAAATATTTTGTTAAAACAACTATGTTTATTTAAAAATACAAAAAAATAATAACCAAACCTTTTCATTTCTAAACTATCTAATAAGCCTCTAATAGAATTTTATTAATAAAACCCTCAATCCAAAAAAAACCATTATATTCTAACCTCATTGGAATTTAATTTCTAACAGTGACATTAAAATATTTTATAAAATCAAACTAATAAAAAGGAGACCGGGCTTATTCTTTTAACAAGCATAAACTATAACATCAAACCGAGATGCCCCTCACCTCGTGACCAAGATGTTAATCATTTATTTCATCCTTTAACATTAAAGTGAAGTGATTATTATTATGAGTGAGGCGCAAGTCTTTTCACAAAATTTGTTTCTATCTGTCACTAAACTTAGTGCATGTCTGGGCCAAATTTTCATGGCATGAACTTCATATGAGAATATAATAGAGAGGGAGTGGACAAACCGCATTCATAGCAATTAATATGCTAATAACATCACTGTAAACAAACCATGCTAAAAGTGGACAAAAAGCTTATTATTTTCGTATTAAAAAGAAAAAGAAAATGGCAAGAATGGAAAAGGAATATGATATTGAAGGTCAACAAATTCGTTGGAGAGGAAGGTTATTATTTTTTTATTAAAAATAAAAATAATATGATAAGAAAGGGAAAAGGAATATGATATTGAAGGTCGACCAATTCGTTTCATAGAATAGGACAATTTAGAAATAGTGGTTATAGAGACTCGTCTTAACATTGTTATTTATGTTCAAAATTCCATAGACAATAAAATATGATAATTTACAAATAGTAGTTGATGGGACTTGTCTTAACATAGTTATTTATGTTTAAAATTCCATCTTAAAAAAGTGATAGGAGCGTGTGTAAATTCTCAATTATTTTAATGGTATATATACATTCTCTTTATATTTTAAAAACTTAGTAGGGTGTGTATTTTAAACTTTTTAAGCTTTTTAGAACTTAGTAGGATGTGTATTTTAAGCTTTTTAGAACTTAGTAGGGTGTGTATTTTAAACTTTTTAGAACTTAGTAAGGTGTGTATTATTGGTAAGTTGGATTAGGAAAATATTATTATTTGTAAATTAGTAATTTTACCTGGTATTTTTAAATACATAAATATATTTAATATTTTCATAAACACCATAATATTCTTAATATACTGAATGTATATATTAAATTACTGAAATTTATCATTTCAACTACTTACCTTTTAAGCTTTTTAGAACTTAGTAGGATGTGTATTTTAAACTTTTTAAGCTTTTTAGTAGGGTGTGTATTTTAAACTGTTTAGAACTTAGTAAGGTGTGTATTATTGGTAAGTTGGAATAGGGCAATATTATTATTTGTAAATTAGTAATTTTACTTGGTATTTTTAAATACATAGATATATTTAATACTTTCATAAACACCATAATATACTTAATGTATATATTAAATTACTGAAATTTATCATTTAAATTATTTTTCTAAATTTCTAACCAATTTTCAAACTAAAAAATACAATTAAAAATAAAAATGTCAAAATAAAAATGTTAAAAGTTGAAACTACTTTAAAAATAATCTAATAACCATCTATATTATATATCTTTAAAAACATTTATACCTTTATAATCATTTATATCTTTATAATGTAAGAACGATCTGTATCTTTCTATACATTACTTTAGAGCATCAGATATTCAACAACACTCGAATGGACCAGCCAATAATTCAATTTCATTATAACAAAGGCCAAAATATAATAAGAACTTTCATGGTTTTGCAAGGACATTTGCATTTTAATTATAACAAAGACCAAAATATAATACTCCAAAAGACCCAGGTTGATTTTGCAAGAGACATGTGCATATCCCGGTCTTGCACGAGCCGAAAGCTAATCGACTAGGTTGGAGATATCTATAAATGCTTTCTCAGTCCTCCTCCTTGCCAATGTGAATAACATAAACCTAGTGGCAGACAAAAACAGTGGATGTAGAAGGGTGGTGACATGCACATGCCTTTTCTGCTAAAATGAACAGAAGGATCTAAAAGAGACAAATGACTCAGCGGAAAAGGCAAGCAGGCGGGACTGCATGTGATCATATCAAGCATTCAAGGTGGTTACGGACTATCTAACTAGTGGAACTGCCTGCGCGAGCCCATGTGGTGATAAATACGAATGGGGATCGCCCGTTCTTATGCGGCGACATTTTAATAATAACTGATCAGATCCGGTGCCTCCCAATAACACAATAAACATAACTAGATAGTGAAAAGCCAATGTGGATGGGGAGATTGTGTTAGATATTTTCAAAGTGCCTTCACGACCTCGCCAGCGTCTCATATTTCCATGTCATTTAATTGCGTCGCCGAAACGGCCACTAGCCCTCCACTCCTGTATCGAAGGGATAAATATCTTTCATTTGGTAAACAAAATTATGAACAAAATTCTCATGTCACTTGCAAATATTTTATGACAATTTCACCATCTGTAATACGTCGCCCAATCTGTTAGATGGTGCTGGCTTCTGAAGCTGGTATGTAAGAATGTGGTAAGTATACTACCGCTTCATTTAGAAATGAAACTAATATGTAATATTTATTAATAAACCGTACGGGTCAAAACATTCCTAGAGCACTCTGAGGAAGTAAAAGGGAATGATGGAAAGGTGACTTGAACATGTTTTCAAGTGGATTTTTGCAGGCGATAGTTTGTGGAATCTTTCACTTTTTCCTTATTTTGACGATCACCTTTTATTATCCTCTCTGGACATGCATGCAACAAATATATAATATTAATTAATCAAACGGACAGGTCAAGGCATTGTTATGTCAAAAGATATACACCTATTGATAATGGACAGATTTAATAGGGGTTTAGTGTTTAATAAGTATTTTATGGAGAGGATTAAATATGGCTGGAATATTCTTAGTAGTCACACAAAATAAATGGCTGTGATTTCAATCATTAACTTCTTAGCTATTATACAGACATCTGTTTATGTGTTTACTTTTTTACATTTACCTAATCATATTTAAAAATTACTTTGATAGCTAACTAATTGATTGCCACATAAGTGATTAACAGAAATTAAAATATTAACACTAGATGAATGAAGCTCAACCATTTATTTGTTAATCAATAATAAAATTTAATATATTCTTTTAAAGATTAGTTTTATGTTATTCACCAACAACTATTTAACTGTTGTGCTAGTAATAGCACTGTGAGAAAATAAAAATAACGATGAAAAAGTGATCTTAACATGTTGACAAGTGGAGTTTTGCAGGTGACAGTTTGTGGAATCTTTCACCTTTTCCTATTTTTGACTATCATCTATTTTTCTGTTATTGTCCTAGCTCGAACATGCGTTCAACCCCTGAGAAAAATTTGAAGGGAAGGTGAATTATATTTCAATTTTAAATAAATATTATTTTTATTTGAAAATTTGAGAAAAATATTATATTTCAATTTTAAATAAGTATTATTTTTATTTGAAAATAAAAATAATTTAAAATTTTATATATAAATAGATTATTTTAAAAAATTATTAATGGTAAAATATTTCACTTTTATTTATAACTTACCAAACATAATAAACATAATAAAATTTAAATGGACGAATTTATTTTCCAAATGATCAAAAACTAAATACTTTAACAATACCATAAAAACTACTAATTACATTAAAATTAAAAATTAATAATAAAATTTAAATGTACGAATTTATTTTCCAAATGATCAAAAACTAAATAATTTAACAATACCATAAAAACTAACAATTACATTAACATAAAAAATTAATAACTGCAGTTTATATATCCATGTTAAAACATCCAATTCCTACTCTAATAGTTTGTTAAAATTTTTATATTAAAACAATATTAACTTAGTTAGTATATACAATTTTAATTAATAGTAATTAGTATATAACATGCAATTTCTACTTTTAACAGTTATAAAATTTATATTAATTCATATACAATATTAAATTAGTTAATATATACAATTTTAAGTAATAGTAATTAGTGCATAGCAGTAATTTATGATGAGGAATTTGAAGATCATATTAAGATTGAAAATGGTTATATTACAATTCAACACTTTCATATAAATACAAATATGATTATAATTTGCTAGGTAAGATGGAAAGTAATTGTGTCTATGCATTTATTATAATGAAATTATCTAGCAATATTTAGACTTAAGTATAAGAAGATCATATTAAGATTGAAAAGAGTTATATTACAATTCAACACTTTCATATAAATACAAATATGATTATAATTTGCTAGGTAAGATGGAAAGTAATTGTGTCTATGCATTTATTATAATGAAATTATTTAATAATATTTAGACTTAAGTAGAAAAATATTATATATTTGTTATATGAAATGGAAAAAAATTGTTATGATGCATTCATTATATTGAAAATGTCAAATAAAAATTTGAAAATTAAAAATCATTACAGAAAAAGTTATTCAACAAGCATGAAAATACTCCATCACATTAGTTTTTTTTATATTTCTTTTATAATTATTAAGATAAAATTTAAAAGGAGTACATGAAGATTACATACCCTTAAACTTGAACAAGAATACAAAAATCTCTAAGGCTACTTGGTCTCCAATTACTAAAATGAATGTTACTCTAAACATTGTATATATCTTTAGAATGTGTTGAATGGGTTCTAGAACCTTGAAACTTACAATGTTTTATTTGATAAAAATAGTTAACATTAGCAAATCAATTAAATTTTTAATGTTTGTATATAAAATCTGTTAAATTAAGTTTTAAGTTTGATAATCACTTAACAATAAGAAGGAGATGCATGGGATTTTATTATATAAAATATATTATGAAAATCTTTATTATCTTTTAATTAAAAAAATCTGCAATAATTTTCATTTCAAATTTAACAAATAAATTTTTCTTTTAGAAAGGGGAAGCATGTCTTCCATATTTGTAAGATTGTATTATATATAATATATTATGAAAACATTTATTATTTTTCAATTAAAAAAAATCTAAAATAATTTTTATGTGAAATTTAACAAATATATTGTTTTTAATATTTATTTGTATAAAAAATAAATATACTCCTTTATGATAGACCATAAGACTCACAATAAACAATGACAACCTCAATTTAAATCTTTGCAACCAATTTTATAAATATGAAAATCGGATTCTTCATAATGATTACGATATGATGGAGAATTAAATCCTCAAATATGAAATGGTAGTTTATGTTGGAGAATTAAATCCTCAAATATGAGATGGTTTGAACAATGTATAATACTATAATTTATGGTTATATGGGGGTGGAATCATTAAGGTGGGTTACAGTTTTATGACAATCTTGTCTCCAAAATTCTGAAAAATCATTTTTTCAGCTGAACTAATTTTTTTTTTCGGTCGAAACTCTTTCGATTGAACTTTTGAACGTCAAATCGAACGACACCCTGACGACGTCCTCGAGTTCAATGTACAATTTTAGCTGGATGGATATGTTTGCATCTGGTAACGTCTTTTCGACTGAAAGATATTCTAGCCGAAATAATGTTTCGGCTGAAAAGTTCTTTCGACCAAAACATTATTTTGGCCGAAATATCTTTCCGCCGAACAAATGTTTATATATTACCCACACATCACTCCTGTCATAGTTTTTCTGAGTTCATAACTTGTTGTGCAAAGAGAGTTTGGTGATGTTCGAATTTGGTGTTGTTGTTGTTGTTGGCGTTTGTTGGGGGCATTTGCTGCGGGCGAATGGGGAGTGGACGTTGGAGTAGTGACAATGTTATGGACATTGGAGCAACGGGTGTCATTCAGGTGTGTTTAGATTAGAGTTATAATTTATAATAGAATAATAATTTAGATTAGAATTAGATTTTAGATTATAATTTAAATTAGATTGGAATTTAGATTTTTAAATTCGGATTTAAATTTGTTTTTTAGATTGTTGACAAGGCCATATTCAACCTTGTCCATGTATAGGTACAAGCCCAAATTTGGGCATGTACCTGTACATGGACATGATCGAATATGGCCCTCTCCATAATCTTTAAATGTGTATAAATTTTAAACTTTACTAAAAATCCGAATTTAGATTAGAATTTAGATTAGAATTAGAATTTAGTTTTTTAAATTAGTATTCAAATTTTTTATATAGATTTCTTTTGGCCTTGTCCATGTATAGGTACATGCCCAAATTCGAGCCTATACCTGTACATGGACAGGGCCAAATATGGCCCTGTCAATTTACAATATACCTTTAATGTCCTTTAGGTACCCTATGTCTATGCATTCTCAATTGCGTAATGTGATTGTATATATTTTCTTCATAAGTAGAAGACATTCAAAAATTCACCATGTTGTGCATGTATCTAGAGCCATTCTGAGTCACTGTGCTCAGATTCCCTAGCCCCGACCTATATTTATTGTGAATTCACTTTCGTTATCCTCTTCTACTAGTTATGGGTTACACTTCCCAAGGAAATTGACTATTAAAGTATCATACCTTATAATAAATCCATTCAGTATGACCAGGATGAGGGTAATAAGAAAGAGGACTATCACTACAAAAAGAAAGCTTCACAATAAGCAAATACAATGTTCCTATAAAAGGCCCTCCAAAAGTTGATAAATAGCATGCATATGCCTTCTGAAGTTTTTCCCCTGGGATAGTCTCAAAAGTCCGTCGAAAAACATTTTCATGTCCACCTTTAGTAAGAAGTTTCATTCCTTATGCAATCCTCCCCATAATTGTGTATGTCAAACTCGAGCCAATTTTTACTGTGAAGAAAGAAACAAAAACAAATTTTAATCTCGTCAAATAAAACCTCGATCTACTATAAAAACAAGGCAGGAAATAAAATAATTGTTAAGCAAAGAACAAATCATAAATTGCATAATTTGACAAATAAAACTAAACCGGTCCTCTCCATGTAGAATTTAGAATTTAGAAGTTAAAGTTGTTTTGGAATTTTAGAATTTAAATTTTAAATTTCTATTTCTGCTTTAAATTTTAAATTTCTATTTAAATTTTATAATTTAGAAGTCAATTTTTTATTTTTGACAGGGCCTTATTCGACCCTGTCCATGTACAGTGACATGCCCGAATTCAGACTTGTAGCTGTACATGGACATGGACGAGTATGGCTCTATTTCTTATGTTTAAATAAGTTTAAATTTTAAAATTTTAAACATGTTTAAAATATGTTTAAACAGGGCCAAATTGTAAATTTTTAACAATGCCGAATTTTCAAATTTTAAACAGGGCCAAATTTTCAATTTTTAAACGGGACTGAATTTCAAATATGTTTAAATGCTTGATTTTTAGAAAATTTGAATTTTTAGTTAAAAAATTGAGTTTAGAATGTTGACAGGGCCTTATTTAGCCCTGTCCATATATAGGGACAGGCCCGAATTCAGACCTGTCCCTATCCATGGACATGGACAAATGTGGCCTTGTCCATGTATAGGGATATGCCCGAATCTAGGCATGTCAATGTACATGGACAAGGCCATATTTGACTATGTCGATGTAGTACCTCAAGCAACAGGATAAGTATATCTACAACCAGTAATAAAGGCCCAGTTCCATATGAAATCCATAGAACATAGATAGAACCGCTAAGAAAATAGACAGAGTTGTAGAAAATAGATAGAACATAGACTAGTTATTCTAACTATAAACATTGAGACCATGGGCTAAGCATGACTGCTACAGGGCCACCATTACCATGAATAGTGCCCGAACTAAATAAAATTAGACTCTGACAACAACTATAAAGAAACATCACCATAAAGGACCTAGTACATATCACAATATTTCATAGACCTAACAAAAAGATTGAAATATAAAAATATATCTATAGTAGTTGCTGCAATAGGAGAAAAATTAGTACAACATTGACAAATACTCCACTTCTCTGCTAATATTATTGCTAACTTAAATTTTTAGGAAATTTAAATTTTTAGTTATCAATTACAATCATGGAAACAATAGGGATAAAGGAAGAGTATAGAACCATGAATCAAATCTGTTGTAATCATACCAACTAATTGTATAGGGTTGAACATGATGAAGTAATGAGTTAATATGATATGAGACCACAACAAGCCCTATGAACAAACTGAATTACACTGCATTCTTTGCTTAGAAGAAATTCCATCATATTCGTTCATAATGACATTGATGTTGCATTCTTATTGATTAGGGTCCTACTCCTAGTATAGGATATGAATAAGACCTATATTGGTTGTGCTCATATCTTACATGTATGCACTTCTTATACCTTTTCCTATTTATGGGATTGGTTCTAACTCAGTACTAATACAAATACAACAACATCCTTTACATTCAATTTATGATAATCTACTCTACGCGTCTATATGATCTCAACATAATATAGGGTCATGACTCATACAAGTAGATTTGTTCATGCTCTATGATGTGTGTTTGATATGTTGTTATAACTAAGAGTAATACATATCTAAACTGATGTGTATTTTTTATCTTTGTTGGATTTGTTTTCATTTTATGAAAAATGACAGAATTAGCAAAATTAAATCTAAATTAAATCTGGATTCATTAATAACCTAGACATTAGTAACTAATGTGTTCATTTAACCATAATATTGTATGTGTTGGATATTTAGGCATAGCTAGCACACACATACCCCACACGTAGAGTGCTACAATAATAACAAGCGATGTTCCTAATGCATATTATTAAAATTGTAACATCTTGCTCTGGTGCATTGAGAAAACTTATTCTTTGAGGACACTTACTCGCAAGTGATCGAGACTATTATGATATTAAAACATTTGTCCTTGATTATGATGCGTGATGATAGATGACATGATGTTTTATTGCATTGACATAGGAAGGTGCTATTGACTCCATTTTACTGAGTGTGCAAGGTTTTGGACCTTGAGGATGCCGAGGCATCGATGGAACCCCTTGGACTCCGGATTGAGTCAGGGAGTGTGTTATTTGGGTTGATTTATTTACTGTTCTATTACATTTGATTTGATGATATGATGTAGACATGTTATAACATGATTTTTGATGATGTAGGCTGACGATAGCTTGCTGACCAGAATCACATATGGAGTAAAGGGGCCACACACATGACTACCAGAGAGGTTGAGGGAGAGGTGTGGACAGGAGCCCTGCCACAGCCTACTATAACTCCCGCCGTGGCTCAAACTGTAGGTTTACGATTACCTAGTTCGAGAGGACCCACGATGCCGCAAGGGAAGACTGTGACAATCACTCTCAATGATTCCAAGGGGCACGCAATAAGGCGGGGGTCTTATTCCTTAGAAGCCCTTAGTCTCCCACAAGTTCACCTGACAGAGTGTTGACTCCAGGGGTTATTGATGTCTACCAATCCGTCAAGAGGTGAGTGGCACCCTTGGAGCACGTGGTGCATCCTGAAGGCAACATCATGCAAAAGAAACACAAGAGGCGAGTGGAACCCTTTGAGCATGTGGTGTGTCCTGAAGGGCACGTCGCGCAAAAGAAACACTAGAGGCGAGTGTCACCCTTGGAGCACGTAGTGCGTCCTGAAGGGCACGTCGCGTTGATGATGATGAAGGAACAAACCTAGATGGCCCTACGACATTCAACACATTAAGAAATTCTTGAACAACATCCCTAATTAAATGTCGCTCAGTTCAAAATCTAAGTCCTAAGTCTAAAACTTCTCTAGCGGTAAAATTTTGTCTAACCTTAAGAAAAAATACCCTATAAAAGTAAAAAAAATAAAAATTAAACTAAAAACCACTTAAGTAATAGTTTTTAGTCTTCATAAAAATTTTGGGATAAAATGAAGAGAGTAAGAATTTAATTAAAATCCGTGGATTTAAAATTGTAAAGAAGAATTTAATTGTTTAACTTGTGAAAATGTAAAAGATACTAAATCATTAATAAAAAGGAAAAGAGGTTAATTTGCGCAACTGCCATTTTTGGCTCTAATGAAAAGGAGAAAGAAGGGAATAATAAAAATTAGGAAACTAAGGAATGGAGGAAACATAATAAAGGAAAGAGAGAATTTATGGTAAAAAGCGATGTCAACTTAGTAAAGAATCTACAATAAAGAACCTTCTAAATTGAACTAAATCAACAACTTCATTTTAGGGAAAATATTTAAAACCTATAAGGGAATCTAGGGACACATAGGAGTAAAAATAGGAGTAACTCTAGATGGGTGAGGGAATTAAGACAATTTAATAACTTAAAGAAAATAGTTAATGGAGAAACATGGGGGATGGATGACACTTGTATGAAGGAGAGTTTTTAGAAGTTATTACTTAAAACTTAAATTAAATGAGATTTAGGAAAAAGATGGAAGTTCTAAAACTCTATAAAAGAAAGGGAAGAGAAGGAAGAAATGGGGGATCAGTTGTTAGTGTAACATTACGTTGTCGGATTTGTAACTTGACTGATTACTTGTGGGGAGTTGGGATTTCCAAGCTCGGATAGGAGTGGTAGGTCTGTGTTGCGAGGTAAGCTGGGAGCTAGATGTACCATCTGGATAGCGTGTGGCCCATTTGCGGCTCGGGGGGCTAAGAGAGAAGCAGAGTACCCCTAGCGTTGGCTGGGAGGTACTGGTGAGGTCTCGATAGTCGGCGAGAGGGAGCGACATGGAGCTCAAGTGGAGGATAGCGTCTTCAAGTTATTCGTTGTCGGTCACAGGTGTGCAAGTGCGTTTGTTTGTTTAAGAATAAAAGGAAAATTGTTTAAAGTTGTATATGAATCCTTATGATGATGATTGATGTGTTGAATTTTGGATCATCCCATTTTCTTGTTGTTGTTTTCTGCACCTAGACTGTTATAACCCCGCAATCCTTTCGATGAGTTATCCTTGGATCTGACATTCTCTTACTATTGGTTGCAATTTCTTATTCGTGTTCTTTAGGCATTTATAAATTATGGTGGGCATTTATATCTGACTGTGGGCCTTTTGTTTTAATGTGGGCATTTATATATGACTATGGGCATTTATATTTGACTGTGGGCATTTTTGTATATGGCTATGGGCATTTTGTAATAATGGGGGTGTTTATATATTATTGTGGGCATTTTGTATTGTTGTAGGCGTTTATAAATTATGGTGGGCGTTTTTATATATGACTGTGGGAATTTTGTTTTATTGTGGCCATTTATATCTGACTGTGGGCGTTTTTAAATATGGCTATGAGTGTATTGGCATTCCGTTTTTTTTAAATTTAGTTCTGAGAATTCGTTCTGGCAATGAGTGTATTGGAATTTTTCGTTTTGTAAAATTTGTTCTGAGAATTCGTTCTGGCAATGACTATATTGGCATTTCCGTTTTTGTAAAATTTAGTTCTGAGAATTCGTTCTGGCAATGAATGTATTGGCATTCTGTTTTTGTAAAATTTAGTTCTGAGAATTCGTTATGGCAATAAGTGTATTGGCATTTTTGTTTTGTAAAATTTGTTCTGAGAATTTTTTCTGGAAATGAATGTATTGGCATTCCGTTTTTGTAAAATTTAGTTCTGAGAATACGTTCTGGAAATGGGTGTATTGGTATTCCGTTTTTGTAAAATTTAGTTTTGAGAATTCGTTCTGGCAATGAGTGTATTGGCATTTTCATTTTGTAAAATTTCTTCTGAGAATTCGTTCTGGCAATGAGTGTATTGGCATTTCCATTTTGTAAAATTTAGTTCTGAGAATTCGTTCTGGCAATGAGTGTATTGGCATTTTTCGTTTTGTAAAATTTGTTCTCAGAATTTGTTCTGGCAATGACTGTATTGGCATTTCCGTTTTTGTAAAATTTAGTTCTGAGAATTCGTTCTTGCAATGAGTGTATTGACATTCCGTTTTTGTAAAATTTAGTTCTGAGAATTCGTTATGGAAATAAGTGTATTGGCATTTTCGTTTTGTAAAATTTGTTGTGAGAATTCGTTCTGGCAATGATTGTATTGGCATTTCCATTTTTGTAAAATTTAGTTCTGAGAATTCGTTCTGGCAATGAGTGTATTGGCATTCCGTTTTTGTAAAATTTATTTATGAGAATTCGTTATGGCAATAAGTGTATTGGCATTTTCGTTTTGTAAAAATTTTTCTGAGAATTCGTTCTCGCAACGAATGTATTGGCATTCCGTTTTTGTAAAATTTATTTCTGAGAATGCATTCTGGCAATGGGTGTATTGGCATTCTGTTTTTGTAAAATTTAGTTCTGAGAATTCGTTCTCGCAATGAGTGTATTGGCATTTTCATTTTGTAAAATTTCTTCTAAGATTTTGTTCTGGCAATGAGTGTATTGGCATTTCCATTTTGTAAAATTTTGTCCTGAGAATTCGTTCTGGCAATGAGTGTATTGGCATTCCGTTTTTGTAAAATTTAGTTCCGAGAATTCATTCTGGCAATGAGTGTATTGACATTTTCGTTTTGTAAAATTTGTTCTGAGAATTCGTTCTGGCAATGAGTGTATTGGCATTCCATTTTTGTAAAATTGAGTTCTGAGAATGCGTTCTGGCAATGAGTGTATTGACATTTCCATTTTTGTAAAATTAGTTCACAAAATTCGTTCTGCAATGGGTATCAGGAATTTTCGTTTTGTATTGTTTTGTAATTTCATCTCTGGCAACCTTCGTCCCTGGCAAACAAAGTTCTCCCTCCTTAAACTTTCATTGATTTAAACTAATACAGATGAACATTGTTGTGTGGTAAAATGTAGAGTTGTTTTATTGATCATTAAGAATGGATAATTTAATTATGGACGAGGCTAATGTTAATTAAATCCTTAGTTGCATTTATCGATTATTTAAGGCTCATTGAATTATGATATTTCATTTTAATGGTTAAATGTTCTCTATTAACTTAATGCAGTTCCTTGCCCTTTCATTTAAATCTAGTTAGTTTCTAATTAGGTTAAGAAGAAATTTTGTTTTATTATAAATTTTTCGCGGGTTTGGGTTAATGAAATGGTGCATGGTTTTTGTAATTGATTAGTGGGTATTTTCGTAATGGGTCTTGTTCTAATCTAAATTGAAGATTGTTTAATATAATTTGAGGATTGTTCAATACTAATTGGATCTCGTTCTAATACTTTTGGGATATGGTTAAATATCATTTGAGTAGTATCTTAATATAGTGGGGATATTGTTTATTTAATGGCCAGATCTAATTTTGTAACACTTGGACATATAGAGAGAGTGGGTGAGAAGAAGTTGTTACTCGCCTTCATTTAATCCTTCTTCGCTTAGCATCATATTGATTTGTTTAATAATCTGATATTGCACACTACGGAATTAAGGCCTACCTAGATGCTAACCTTACAATAAGTAATGATGTTATAGAGTTCCCTTAGATTTATCTCTTGGCAACTTACAAGCGTTCATGTAAATTGGTTTCTTTTAAGTATAACCTGTTACTGAGAAGAGGGGAATGTTCAAGACCCTTGGGATGTATTATAATAATAATAGAAAGGGATTGTGGCTAGATTTACCTTTGGAATTTAGTATCTCATTAAATTGGTATAAGAAGGGAGAATAGTAGCTTCTTAATGACTTTTAAGTGGTGAGTAATTTAATGAGTTGAGGAGTTATTAATGTCTCACTAATGCTTCCGCCTTAATGTGATAACCAGGTTAGTTGTTATATTAAAGGTTGTATTATTGTCATAATAAATGCCTTACTTGTTATATTAATTGTCGATATCTTGTGATTGATTAAAAATACACTTCTAATGCAATACGGTAATAGTAGTGAGTAATCTAATGAGTTAACAAGAATTCACCCTTGAAAGTTGTCTTAGTGACATAACTTTGTTAATTGTGATATTGATGATTTGTCTTGTCATTATCTTAGTAGGCATTGGTCTGCTTGCGTCGGGAGGGATGTAGGCACCTCCATGTTCCTCAGAACAGTCTCCATCCCTGAGACCTTAAATGGTTAAAATCGATGGGAACCTCGGCTTGAGTGTTGCTTATGTGTCTTGGAGGTCCTAACCATTGCAGGGTAGGACTGATGGATAGTCAATCTTTTTATTGTCGATTGATTGTTGTTCATTACTGGCAGATGTTGTTGTGCATCTTAGATCTTTATGTTGATATCACAGTTGTATGTGTCATGATTCGTCGTCATGCAATGGCACAGAGTATAATTTCTTGTTACCCTTGTACACACGCACACACACACAAAAAAAATCACTTGTTATAAGAGGTTGTCTTTGTAACGAGGAGGAACGTTACAAAAATGTTCACAACTAATCATGCATACAAATAAATAAAGTAAATCAAAATTCAAATTATACTCATTAAATAAACAATAATAATTCAACATTCATCCATCTTTAAAATTGAATTATTATAATTTAAACATGGTAGGAACTATGTGAGGAAACAAGGAATCACATATCGAATCCCGAATGTGATCCTAAATTGACTTGGAATCACCCAGGTCCTTTTACACCCTTAATTCCATCTCACATCTACCATCCCATCGCTGTTGTCTTGAATTGATTTCCCTTGGTGAACCCAACTTCTAATTTCAATGACTTCTATGTGTGGTTTTTATTGATTATTATGAAAAGATTGTGCTTTTATCATTTGTCCCTTGTCCCTTTAGTCAGCAGTTTGTGCCTGAGCAGTTGGCCAGGAGCCGAATCTATGGTCGTCACTTTGGTGTTTAAAGACCTATAGATTCAAATGCCCTACTTTTCTATGCATGGATGATGAGTGAAGGATAAGAATTTTCTATGTCGTCTATCCCTTATTTATCTCCAAGTTGATTGATTCATGGATGGATTTTTAGTCTTTGCGCCTACTTGTGTAGATTTGGTTTTTCCTTGAAATTCATCCAATCAATATTTAATTTAATATTCTTGGCTTTTTAGTCAGTAACTGAATGAATTTCACTTTTTTCAGTCTCTTGATATGGCTTCTCTAACAAGTTCAACACTCAGTTTTGATATGGCTTCTCTTCCAAACCATGGATTGTTATCATTGTAAACTCCTCAAAAAGGAACTTGTCTCCCACTTTGGTGGTATTTTCCAATTGTAGTGACCCTTTGACTACAGGAAGAATTATAACGAATAATTCATTTTGGATAATAAAGTCTAATATAGAAATAAAAGAGTCTTATATGGGAACTAATTATTATAACTTCATATAATATTTAAAGATGAGAACTAATTATTATCTTATTGATGATATTTATATTCATATAATATAACTTCAAATTTGACAACTTATTAATTAATTCATTAATAACATAGACATTAGTAAATAATGTGTTTATTGAACCATAATATTGTGTGTGTGTGTTGGATATTTAGGCATAGCTAGCACACACATATCTCATATGTAGACGACAATAACAAACAATGTTCCTAATGTAATTTTTAAAACATTAACAACTAATAATGAAAACAAATAAATAAAGTAAATCAAACTTCGAATAATCCTCATTAAAGAAATAATATTAATCCAACATTCATCCATCTTTAAAATTGAATCATTATAATTTAAACATGGTAGGAACTATGTGAGGAAACAAGAAATGACATATCGTATCCCAAATGTGATCCTCAATTGAATTAGAATCATTGGGCTCCCTTTAAACCCTTAATTCTATCTCGAATCTCGCATCCCTTCCTTTGTTTAAATATGTTGGAGTTTTGACTATATTGAACTAACTCTAGAGATAATCCAAATGCAAAATATTCAAACCTTTCGACCTAATATCTCTAGTAGACAATTTGTATTAGTCATCACACATCTAGGGGAGTGTGGATACCATGACCCTCCCACAACGCGAGGGGAGTATGGATATCTATCTAGACATTACCCTTTATAACCATTAATTTTGTTAAAATTAAAAGACTCACTCAATTGCATATTCTTCGAAATATATGTCATTAAAACTCACATTACTATTTGTAGAAAGAGGCTTCATTACCACCATATATTTTGTGACAATTAAGAATCACTCAAAATCATCTTCTTTTTAATATATATATCCCATTAAAACTCACATTACTATGTTTACAATAGGTTATGATGCACTTACATTTGAAATTATTTTCATGATTACTCTCAATCAACGTGAATTGCCACCTTATATGACTATATTTTATCTAGATTTCTAACTCCAACTAAGCCTCACAAATATTACATTTGAATCACCTCATGGAAATTTATATTAGGAATACAAAGAGCTCTCATACCCATCCCATGTTGATGTTATTAGTGTGTGTGTGAGGTTATGCATATAAACTCCCTGTTTTGGGGATTCTAATGCATTTGATTATATGTGCTCTTAGTGGATCCAACCATACGGAACTTTCAAGGAATCTTAAAGAAATTTTCTAATACATTTTTTATAGTGGATTCAACCATAGGGAACTTTTAATTAATATTAAAGAAATGTTATAAGGAATATATATGTGGTCCTAGTGGATTGAACCATGTTCAAAGAATATGCACATGTTATTGGATTAATTTTGGGTAGCTATCCACTCAATGTAGAAATCCCTTAGTTTATAGTACAATTAGGTCCCTTTATGTAAGTTTAGGTGACCATAAAGTATTTCACAGTTATGTATTTAGTTCAACCATATCCACAACTATCCAACAATTTGTCCTTAAACCTCTCAAGTGATCCAACTATAAAATATAACATTTGCATAGCTCATATGTTTTATAATAAAACATTATCCAATCTGTGATTAGATAAGAGTGCACCATTTAGTAAAGAAAGATTTCTTATGTGCCAAGATTAAAGGCATAGCAAGTTGTTGTGCACCACTTACTAAATATTTCTCATGTTATTAGTGGGTGTGTGAGGTTATGAATATAAACTCTGTGTTTTGAGGATTCTAATGCATTGCATTATATGTCATCTTTTTGGATCCAACCATAGGGAATTTTTAAGGGATCCTAAAGAAATGTTCTAATACATTTTTTTAGTGGATCAAACCATATGGAACTTTTAATAATTCTTAAAGAAATGTTATAAGGAATATATATGTTGTCTTAGTGGATTGAACCATGTTCAAAGAATATGCACATGCTATTGAGTTAATTTTGGGTAGTCATCCACTCAATATAGAAATCCCTTCATTTATAGTACAATTAGGTCCCTTTATGTAACTTTAGGTGACCATAAAGTATTTCACAATTATGTATTTAGTTCAACCATATATAAAACTATCCGACAATTTTTTCTTAAATCTCTCAAGTGATCCAACTATATAATATAACATTTGCAGAGTTCATATGTTTTATAATATAACATTATCCAATCTGTGATCAGATGAGAGTGCACCACTTAATAAAGAAAGATTTCTTATGTGCCACGATTAAAGGCATAACAAGTTGTTGTGCACCACTTACTAAATATTTCTTATGTTATTAGTGGGTGAGTGAGGTTATGAATATAAACTCTTTGTTTTGGGGATTCTAATGCATTTGCATTATATGTGATCTTTGTGGATCCAACCATAGGTAATTTTTAAGGGATCTTAAAGAAATGTTCTTATACATTTTTTTAGTGGATCCAACCATAGAGAACTTTCAATGATTCATAAAGAAATGTTATAAGGAATATATATGTGGTCTTAGTGGATTGAACCATGTTCAAAGAATATGCACATGCTATTGAGTTATTTTTGGGTAGTTATCCACTCAATGTAGAAATCCCTTAGTTTATAGTACAATTAGGTCCCTTTATGTAACTTTAGGTGACCATAAAGTGTTTCACAATTATGTATTTAGTTCAACCATATCCACAACTATCCAACAATTTTTCCTTAAATATCTAAAGTGATCCAACTATATAATATAACATTTTCACATTTCATATATTATATAATATAACATTATCCAATCTGTGATTAGATAAGAGTGCACCACTTAGTAAAGCAATATTTCTTATGTGCCAAGATTAAAGGCATAACAAGTTGTTGTGCACCACTTACTAAATATTTCTTATGTTTTTAGTGGGTGTGTGAGGTTATGAATATAAACTCTTTGTTTTGGGGATTCTAATGCATTGCATTATATGTGGTGTTTGTGGATCCAACCATAGGGAATTTTTAAGGGATCTTAAAGAAATGTTATAATACATTTTTTTAGTGGATCCAACCATAGGGAACTTTTAATGATTCTTAAAGAAATGTTATAGGGAATATATATGTGGTCTTAGTGGATTGAACCATGTTTAAAGAATATGCACATGCTATTGAGTTAATTTTTGGTAGTTATCCACTCAATGTAGAAATACCTTAGTTTATAGTACAATTAGGTCCCTTTATATAACTTTAGGTGACCATAAAGTATTTCACAATTATGTATTTAGTTCAACCATATCCACAACTATCCAACAGTTTGTCCTTAAATATCTCAAGTGATCCAACTATATAATATAACATTTTCACAGTTCATATGTTATATAATATAACATTATCCAATCTATGATTAGATAAGAGTGCACCACTTAGTAAAGAACAGTTTCTTATGTGCCAAGATTAAAGACATAACAAGTTGTTTTGTACCACTTACTAAAGATTTCTTATGTTATTAGTGGGTTTGTGAGGTTATGAAGATTAAATTCTATATTTTGGGGATTCTAATGCATTGAATTATATGTGGTCTTAGTGGATCCAACCATAGGGATATTTTAAGGAATCTTAAATAAATTTTCTAATACGTTTTTCTTAGTGGATCCAACAATACAGAACTTTTAATCAATCCCCTTGCTTCTTGTTTTTTTGAATTGATTTACCTTGGGGAACCCAAATTTCGATTTCAATGACTTTTATGTGTGGGTTTTAATGATTATTATGGAAAGATTGTGGTTTTATAATCTTGTCTCTTATCCCTTTAGTCATCAATCTGTGCTTGAGAAGTCGGCAAGGATCCGAATCGATTGTCATCACTTCGTGTTTAAAGACCTATAGATTCAAATGCCTTGATTTTATGTGCATGGATGATGAGGGAAGGATAAGAATTTTCTCTGTTGTCTATCCCTTACTTATATTTGATTTGATTTGATTGATTCATGGCTGAATTTTTAGTCTTTGCATCTTCTTATGAATGAATACATTTGCATCTTGATTGATTAAAACTTCGATTTCTCTCTGCATTTTTAATTGCTTGAACTTGAGTACATCTCTGCATTTTTATTGATAAACTTTTCATTGTGGATAGATATTGAGAAGAGATGTGGACACGGGATTCTCCAAACATTCATCGCAAATGCTCTAGGTTTTTATCCCAAGAAGGAAGAACAAAATCTCCTTCAGCTAAGACTCTAAGTGACCAAAGACAATTTCATCAGAGGAGAATTTCAAACGAGTCTGTGAATAGATCAACTGCAGAACCTACTCAAGAAAGTGATATGGATGCATCCTTCTTAGATAGGTTGTGTAGTGAGACTCCTACACATGAGAATATAGGGAATGCTTCTGGACAAGAGAATATTTCTGGTAATTTTCTTTGATATTTGTTTATTTTTGTTGTATTGTTTTGTATTTAAATTTATGTGAGGTTAAGTCTTGAAGTTAATTTCAAATGTGTCTGTAGACAATCAGTTTAGAGAAAGGGACGACAATGAAAGAGAGAGTGGTTGCCATGATTATTCAAAAGTCGGTGCAAAGGGTGAAGGTGGATTTAGGAGTCCGCGTTATCAAGAAACAAAATATTACATGCCTACATCCATCTATCCTTCAGATGTTTGTGATGAACTTCCCTGGGAAGCGATTAAGGAAGAAATGATGCTTGAGCGATGCTCAGCTGTTAAAAGGAGGTTGGAAAATGATTTGGTGGTCTTTGAACTCCCTCGGGAGAGTAAACAGAGCTTGCAAATTGTCTTGCATTCATTCAAAAACTTTATGGATGCATATCAGAAGATGGGGCCAACCACTAATAGTTTTTTCGATCTAATGAGGTGATGAAAGTCAGAGGTGATGGGTCCTGATAAATGAGAGGTAGTAAAAAATAGAGTTTCAAAAGAAGATGTCATTTCCATGTTCAATTTCAAAGAGGGCCCAAAGCAGAAGATGTTGAAGGTGCAATATTTTAAGAACCCTGACATTGCAAGAAATCTATATAACATATTTTTGGTGGCATATGGAAAATTCTCATGGAACGATGAGGATCCACAATATTTTGTGAGACATTTTTTTGTAGAGTTTTTGTTGCATATGCACCCTGATTATACTAGCCTACTGTCCAAATATTATGGGACTGGTAAAGGATGTACATATGATCGCAAAGGGGCATATCGAAGTGAATAAGGGTTGAGACCTCCACAACCTTTAGTACCTTGCCCATTAGGGGAATTTTCTTCAATTTCAGAGTTGTAGGCTACATTAGAGATTGGTAAATAGGCCAGGAGTGCAATCGGAGAAAATTTGGAAGCAATTTTTTATGGTGTTGATGTTGGCATAAACCCTCAACGAGAAGAAGCAAATTCTCGAGCAACATTTGTTTATAAAATAGATCTAGATTTAGCTACAATGTCAGCAGAAGATGTTTTGGAGTATGAAAAATTTTATTAGCATAATTGGAATAAGGTCATTCAGAATGATGACCCGAACAACAGATTGGTATGTGTTCTAGTTACGAAAATTTTGATGCATTTAATGATACTTTACTTCTAATTCTAGATTTAGATATCATTGTATCTATAGAAATAATCAAGTTGTATTGCCATTAATTGCAGTTTGGAGATATGTTAAATGAATCTCCAGTAGCTAGGGGACCTGATTCGACAAGTTTAATTTGGATGGGCTGAATCAAGTATGTGTTTTCTAATAGTTGTTCAATTTCCACTATTTTGAATAAGAGATGAACAACATTTATAATTTTGTATAATTGTGAACACATTGAATCCTAGATTTAGTTCTTCGTTGTGTTATTTACAAATCCGTATTCCATTTCCTACTACTTGGGAAGTCTTGTCTCAATTCTCATTGGAAGAGTTTGAAGAGGGTGGGAGTTCACATATATCATTTAATGTCTTAAAATCATTTAAATTTAATGTGTTCTAATAATTTAAATTTAATTTTTCAAAATTTCTAATTTGAAATGTGTTATATAGGCTAATGTAGAGAAAAGAGTACCTGACAACATGCTTGGGAGGGAGACTGAGATTGAGGAGAAATAACCCAAATTTGGGAAGGATGTGTTCATTTAGGATGATTCATAAATGTATATTTTTTTATTTTTATCAAATTTTTGTTTTCTCAAATTTTTAGTTTAGCCTTTCCTATTCAATGCTTTGATCAATTATTTTGAAATATATAGAACCCCTAGATAAGTTTAGCATTGTCTTAAATGGTGTATATTCAAATTTATTTATGGTTAGATTATGATGAAGACCTAATTTTGAACTTGAACATTTGAATATTTCAGAACAAACTCTATCCCACATCAAAAAAGAGAGAGATTCTAAATTTTCTTTGATTGCATTCCCTGCTTTCTTGTCCAAGAATGGCATAGTATGGACATTTGTGTTTTCTCCATACAATGAAGTGAATTCCTTCTTGCCAGGGTATTTTCATTGCAAAACTCTTAAATAAATTGGTTACTAATCACAAAAATCAACATTCAAGTAGATTTATAAATAAGTTCAGACATATTGTATGTGTGAGCTAGCTCAGACATATTGTATGTATGAGCTATCTCACACATAATTTCAAAGAGAATTTCATTATATTTAATATGAATACATCCCATTTAAATGATTTTTGAAGAATGAATTAATATACATGTGTAGATTTGTGTTTTCTTTGTACATGCAATATTATATGAGAACGTTTATTCCACCGCAGAAAGAGGAGATAAGTATCTTTCGGAAGAATGGTTTTTAAAATAGATATTTGTAAACTTTTTTAGATAAAAAGTTGTTTTTTGGAAGAATGTCTTAATATGGAAATTTATGAGTCCTTTAGTTTGAAAGGGCATTGTAGAATTTGATTATATGACCACTGCAGAAGAAGAGAGAAGTATTTAACTGCTGAGGAGATTATTATTTTATTGTTGTGTAAATATGATCAAATAACATCACTTGGGATGAGAATTTCTGAACAATTTGGGACCTTAATCACAAGGAGAATTTCACCTGAAGGATTTTGGACTTCATCCACACAGAGATAAGTATTTTATTGGAAGAATGACTTAATATGGAGATTTGTGAATTTTCTTCATACACAGTTCTATATTTATTTTTAGATTATTATATAACTCTAATTCACAGTTTTTTTTACCAAGAACACAATAACATCACCTGGGATGAGAATTTCACCTGAAGGATTTCAGACCTTATCCACATGGAGAATTTCACTTGAAGGATTTAAGACTTTATCCACAAGAAGATAAATATTTCATTAGAAGAATATCTTAATATGGAGATTTCTGAAATTTCTTCATTCACAATTCTATATTTATTTTCATATTATTATTTAACTCTAATTCATTTTTTTTTTACCAAGAACATAATTTTTCTCTTTAAATTTTTTTAAGATTTTAGATAAGATTTACAAATTTTTTAAAACATGTACTCTTAATTGGAGAGTAACTATCTTAAGTCTGTTTAACTGTGGTTGGGTATGTTATTATTTCTTATTGTTTTATTTAATATTTAGTTGCATTATATATGCTAATATGTGTTATTTGTTTTTTTTACTATTATTGTTTTTTATTGTTACAGATCTATACATTATATTTGGTGGAAAATATGTTTACAATATATTATGTGGGAAAGAGTATGTTGGAGGATGAGACTTAATTCTTTTTGTATGCATGTAAATTTTGTTTTAATTACAATATTTTGGAATTTTGTATTATTTTACATGTTTGAATTGTAAATTTTTAATTTTTTAATTTTTGACTTGCAGGTATGAAGTGTCTTAAAGCGATGGATTAGAGTCCATAATTTTGGAGTTAAATGTCTTAGTTTTTGTTATAAATTTTTGTTATCATCATAAAATGCATGTGGAACTTATGTATTTTACAGTGTAACTATTCAAACTTTGATTATAATATATATATATATATAT
>ML777370.1:967481-992911 GCA_009831015.1 Picea engelmannii | reverse complement strand
AATTTTATCTTAGAGATGTTTTAAATTTAGGTTTAGATTTGAACTGGGTGACAATTCATTAGGGGAGTCGTTTTGAGAATTTCTTAAGGCGTTAAGGTCTTAGGGTCATCTAGGTTGTCTCATCATCATCATCAATGTGACGTTCCCTTCAGGATGCACTACGTGCTCCAAGGGTGTCACTCACCTCGTTTGCTTCTGTTGCACGACGTGCCCTTCAGGATGTACCACGTGCTCCAAGGGTGCCACTCGTCGACTTGTGTTTCTTTGTGCGACGTGCACTTCAGGATGCACCACATGCTCCAAGGGTGCCACTCGCTAACTTGACTGATTGGTAGACGTCTATAACCCCTGGAGTCAGCACTCCGCCAGGTGAACTTGTGGGAGACTAAGGGCTCTAAGGAATAAGGCCCCCACCTTATTTCACACCCCTTAGAATCATCGTGAGCGACTGTGGCCGTATTCCCTCACGGCATCGTGGATCCTCTCGAACTAGGTAATCGTTAACCTACAGTTCTATCCACGATGGGAGTGCTAGTAGGCTGTGGCAGGGCTACTGTCCACACCTCTCCCTCAACCTCTCAGGAACTCATGTGTGGCCCCTTTACTCCATTGTGATTCTGGTCAGCAAGCTATCGTCAGCCTGCATCATCAACCATCATGTCAGAACATGTCAACAACATATCATCAAATCAATAAATATCATGGTAAATAAATCAACTCAATATCACACTCCCTGACTCAATCTGGAGTCCAAGGGTTCTGTCGATGCCTCTGCATCCTCCAGGTCAAAATCCCTACACACTCAAATAAAATGAGTCAATAGCACATGTATACAAAAATAGTAAAACATCATGTCATCTATCATAATGCATCATCATCAAGGATAAATGTTTTATCATCATAAAAATCCAGATCACTTGCGAGCAAGTGTCCTCAAAGAATAAGTTTTCTAAGTGTGCCAGAGCGGGATGTTACATACACCCCCTCTTGGTCTAAACTTCGTCCTGAAGTTTCTCAATATAAATTTCAAATAATAGTATCATAGTATCATAAGTCTATCTATCAAACAAAAATGGAAACTGTTGGCGCATATCACATGCATCCTCCCAGGTCGCCGAGTGTGGACTATAACTGTCCCACTGGACCTTGAGTTGATCTATCGTTCGACATTGTAACTGTCGAACGTGATGATCTAAAATGCAGACTGGATCAGCCATGAGAACTCCCTAGTCTGACACCTACAAGGAACTCATGTCAATCATGTGTGTAGGATCACTAATATAATGTCTCAAAACAGATACATGAAAAACATCATGCATATGCCTCAAAGAATCAGGCAAATCTAGTTGATAGGCCATGGGCCCCTTTCTCTCCACAATCTCAAAAGGTCCGATGAACCTAGGAGAGAGTTTATGTCCCTTTCCAAACTTGATCGAACTCTTATGCAGTTTAACCCACAAGAAGACCCGATCGCTGACCTCGTAACTACGGTCGACTCGGTGCGCATCGACATAACTCTTCTGTCGATCCTGTGCTTCTTTTATCCTTTGTCTTATGGTTTTCATTTGCTCTTACATTTCTTCGATCACTTCTGGTCCCACCAGGACCCTATCCTCAAGCTAATCCCAACTCAAGGGCGTCCGACATGGTGGCCCATAAAGGAAATCAAAAGGCACCATCTTAATGGTGCTCCGGTAACTGTTGTTATAAGCGAACTCTACTAGAGGAAAGAATTCCTCCCAACGTTTTTGTTGGTCCATCACGTACATGCGCAACATGTCTTCCAAGGTTTGGTTTGTATGTTCTGTTTGTCCATCTGTCTCTGGGTGATATGCAGTTCTAAAGTTAAGTTGGGTCCCCAAGTCCTCTTGAAAAATCGTCCAAAATCATCCGGTAAACACCAATCCTTGATCGGATATAATCTTCTTAGGCACGCCATGTAGCCTCACAATCTCACTGATTAAAACTCTCGCTATGTCAGGTGTCTAATATGTCATACGCACAGGAATAAAGTGGGCACTCTTCATCAGAGTGTCTACTACTACAAAAATCGAGTCATGTCTCCTTCCTGTCAGTGGCAATCCAACAATAAAATCCATCGAAATAACTTCCCATTTCGATTTTGGAATGGCATGTGGTTGAAGTAATCCTGTCGGGTGTCTATGTTGAGCCTTTACCTCCTGACACTCGAGACATCTAGCCACAAAGTTGACTATGTCGGCCTTCATTCCCTTCCAGAAGAATAAGGGTTTAAGGTCTGCCCTCATCTTTGTAACTCCTGGGTGATCCATGTAAACTGCTCTATGAGCCTCGCTCAGGATCAACATCCTCAACTCATCGCTTGGCCGTACGTAAATCCGACTTCTAAACCTCAATAAACCATCACTATCAAATGAATATCCCTCATATCGTGGTATCATCATTGTGTTTTCTCCGATAAAATCGTTGACTTCTTTGTACCAGTCATCGTCATGCTGTAAGGTGAGAATATTCTCACGTAGATTCATCTGAAGAGGTAACATCGAAAAGATGCGTGGCCTCTGAATCAAAGCATCTACCACTCGGTTCACTGTTCCCTTTATGTAAGTAATCTCGAAGTCATACTCGCTAAGCAATTACAACCAACGCCATTGTCACGTGTTGAGGTTGCTTTGCATAAAAATGCGTTGTAGTCCACAATGATCAGTATTTAATTCAAATTTTCATCCAACAAGGTAGTGTCTCCAAACCTTCAAGGCATATATGATGGCTAGTAAATCCAAATCGTGCGTCGCGTAGTTCTCCTCAGTTTTCTCGAAATGTAAGCAATCACTCATCTGTATTGCATCAAGACTCCGCTTAACCCTTCCTTGGATGCATCAATGCATACCAAGAAATCTGCATCCATGTCAGGGACCTTTAGTATCGGTGCAGTTGTCAACAATTCTTTAAGCCTCTGAAATGCTTCTGTGCATTTCTCCATCCAAACAAACTTCTTGTTTTTCTTCTGCAATTCCGTAATCGGATTTACTATCTTTGAAAAACCCTTGACAAACCGTCGATAGTATCTGACTAATCCCATAAAACTATGCACTTCAGTGACATTCGTTGGCGCAGGCCATTCCATAATAGCCTCAACCTTGGCTGGATCCACGGTGATACCTTTGCCGGAGATGACATGCCCTAAGTAGTGAATCCTCGATTGATAAAAAGAGCATTTGGACAACTTCCCATACAATTTGTGCTCTTGCAAACACTATAGTACCAAGCGCAAGTGCTCGTCATGCTCCTCCTTCGTCCAAGAGTAGATCAAAATATCGTCAATGAATACTTGGATGAACTTGTCCAAGTACTCACGGAACACCTCATTCATCAAACTCATGAATACCCATGGGGTGTTTGTCAATCCAAGCAGTAAAATAGTAAACTCATAATGTCCAAATCTCATCTTAAAAGTAGTCTTAGGGACGTCCTCCTCCTTGATCCATAACTGGTGATACCCTGATCGCAAATCGATCTTGGAGAACACCGTTGCACTCTTCATTTGATCGAATAGATCATCAATTCTTGGTAAGGGATACTGATTCTTGATCGTAGCCTTGTTCAGTTGACGGTAGTCAATGCAAAGCCTCCACGATCCGTCCTTCTTCCGAATGAAAATAACTGGTGCACCCCATGGTGACACACTAGGGCATATCAGTCCCAGGTCTAACAACTCCTTCACTTGCATTTTCAGCTCTTGCAACTCCGGGGTCGACATCCGATAAGGTGTTCTCTCTATCGGTTCAGTCCCCGGTTTCAAGTCTATGGTAAACGAACCTCAGGGATACTCCCTGCTTCCGTCCTACAATCACCCATCTATGTCCTTCATCATCGACCAAGATCAACCTCTTCGTCTTACAGTTGAGTATCGCCTCATGCATTTCCAACCAATCCATACCGATCACTACATCATAAGATCCTAAGATCGTGACGTACAAGTTGACCCTCGTGACAAAATCTCCCAGGTTAAGGGAACAACCTGTAACCTTTCCTCCGAGATTTTTCTTGGCTCTTGAAGCCATCTCCACGAAGCTAAACTTGTCCTATTTGACTGCCTTGACCTTAATCCTTTTTAGCGCTGCACCAAAAATGAAACTCTTAGTAGCTCCGAGGTCTATCAAAATACTAAGGGTCTGGTTAGCGACAGTACCTGTTGTCTCGAGCACAGTCGACTGGTGCTCTACCTGGCGGTTATTCACCGTTGCATGAATCCGATGGGCCTTGCCCATATCTTCCACTGTAGTGGGTTCGGCTGATCCGAATGCTCTAGTCCTCTCCACAGGACAATCGCACTGGTAGTGTGGCTTCCCACATGTCCAACACCCCTTTTTCGGCCCAGTAGTCCTGGTACCCGAAGTAGAAGATGATAGCCCACTGGCCTAGAAACCCGGTCTGTTCTGCTGAACAGGCCTAAACTATTGTTGATGTGGGCGACGCTGCTGCTGCTACTGTGGTCCTCAATAAGGTGTCTGTTGCTGAGGTGGTGGTCGTTGAGGTGTAGTGAACGTGGATCCCCTCTGGAAGCCACGATACCCCGGCGTATGTCTCGTTGGTGTTTGCTATTGCGGCGTACCAGATGAACCCTGCCCTGCAGGTCTCACTGGAGTCCTGGTCTGACCCCAACTGATAAGATCCTCCTCTGCTATGAGGGCCTTTTGGATAGCGTCATGCAGGGTTTGAGGCATCAGAATCCTAACCTTTGCATGCAGACCGTCGTTAAGGCCAAACACGAACCTGTTGACCTTGAGCTTCTCATTGTTCAAGTGTGGAGCATACCAGAGCAGCTCCATAAAACATGTCTCGTACTTGGGCACCGTACGACCTCCCTGTCGTAATGCATTGAACTCATTGAGCTCACTCTCAATGAATTCCTCTAAAAGGTACCTCTCTCAAAACCGTTCCTCGAAGAGTTCCCATGACACATCTTCAACGGCCATGTTCAGCTATGGCAGGAGCGTCTTCCATCATAAAAGAGCGCTCCCCTTCAGTTGAAATACTGCCATACGGACCTTCATGTTGGAGGTATAATCGTGAAGTGCGAAGCACATCGCCATATTCTCCAACCATGCCTCGACGACTGCGTCGTCCGGGGCACCAAAGAACTTAGGAAATTTCACCTTCTCGAGTTCACGCTGAATGCTACCAGTAACGGCTGGTGCGCGTGGCGGAACCTTAGCAGGTGCCAACACCCTGGCCTCATCTCTGTCCAATCGACTGATCAGCGCCTCGGACATGCGTTGAAAAGATCTCATCATCACCACAACATCGGCAACTGCGATCTGCTCCTGTCCAAGAACCTGCTCGCCTCTCTGGGGGTTAGACCCCTCAGGTGTGGATGTTGCTGGAGGCATCCCGCCTCCTCCCCTAGCACCTCGTCGTTTTCCTCCATAGCGTCCTCTAACCATGGTTACCTGCACACACACAATCAACTCAATCAACAACAGAATAATCAACTATAATCATATCAACGAAATTTGTAGTGAATCCCAAGTCGCGGCTCGAACCTGGCTCTAATACCATATGTAATAGCCTCCTCATTATGACAACAGCTCTGAAAATAGGTGCAATTTTTTTTTTTTGTTTAAAGTGTGTGCACACATGTAGAAGTAACAAACACACTTGACTCTACGTCGCCACTCGACAACCAACAAGATGCAACCATGATGTTTAACACAAGAAGACTGAAGGCACACAATGAGTAACTGCAACAATATACGACCATAGGCATAAGGCGCACAACACAAACATTAAGACATACTGGGGGTGCATAGTAAGAACAGAGAGGGAATAATAAATGGTGTTAGGGTTACTATTTCTACACAGGAAAGTAGGGCGTTTAGTCTTATGTCTTCTCGAAAGAAGATTAGACAGGCTCCTGGCCGACTGCTCAGGCAAAAACTAGTAACCCGACCTAGAACAAGACGGAAGCAAGACGAACACAACAAGACAACCCCGATATCACAGTGACATCAAGCAATAAATGCCCCTAGACATAAGGCGTACAACTAGCATCTGTAAGCAGAAAACGACACCAGGTGTTAAGTACAGTACAGTCACAGATGGAAGAATCCAATAGTAGAGTTTACTATTTATGCACAGAAAAGAAGGGATCTTAGTCTTATGTCTTCTCGAAAGAAGATTAGACAGGCTCCTGGCCGACTGCTCAAGCAGAAACTAATAAATCTTTTATGGAGTCGCAGTAGTGGAAACTGTGCCTTTAAACAGCCTGAGACTACTGATACAGCTCAGAGTGTGTCACAAGAGTGGAAACTATGCCTTTAAATAGCCCGAGACTCTTGATACAGCACTGGATTCTTTACACAGAAAAATCACACACACAGACACATATACTAAGGTTACATGGAGGTGTCTATATCTCGCCTGACATGACTGATCCCATACTCAGATGACTCACAAGGTATTTTCCACGACTCACTTGGCATTAAACACAACCAATTACTCCATGACACTTAGTTCAAAACCTCACAGATCAGGTGTCGTCAACATCAACAAAAAATTCGATAGCATTACCAAAATAACGCTGCCATTATATCTCTTATTACCACGACTTGCAATTAAAATAATAATCAAATTACCCACCATGTTATCAACACGAACCTTATATCTTCGTTTTAAAAACAATAAAGTGTTGCATTTACATAAAATTAAAATAACTTAGCAATCTAACAATTTCACTACATTACTTAGGTATGTTTCTAACCCCAACTCACTTTCTACACCACCATAACCCTTCAATGAAATAATAATGAAATTACATTTTAGTACTACTAATAAAGTAACAACCATACTAACGTTACCATAACCTAACCAAATCTTCACTTGCATTACAACAAAATCACTTAATTAAGGTGTTTACCTTTTACTTGCTTCAATCAAATGACATTATGGTAACAAGCCCTAACCTAGTCGTGACATTACCTTTACATTACAATTATTCCATCAAATAAGGAGTTTACATTACATTTTCTGTAATCAAATGACATTATGGTGACATTCGTACCTAATCGTATCCTTACTTTTATAATAGCATTTCAATTTAACAACCAGGAAGTCACATTTTAATTATTATTAAGAACAATTGTAACTACCACAACGCAACGAGAACAATCCTATCGATGCCTTATTACTGGAAGCACTGCAATCTAAAATGATAATAATCTTTCGCTTAAATTGTCGCCATTAACAACGGAATCATAATAGCATCACCATAAAACGACAATTATCAAGGCACCATAGTATTAGAACGGCAATGTATTTAACCATAATCTTTAAAACAACAGTATTAAACCATAACATTAAACGATGATATTTAACCCTAAGATTAAAACGATAATGTTAAGACCAGATATTAAAACGTTAAGAGTGTTCGCCAAAAATGGAAGGCCAAGATTGGATTAAAATAAAATAAAAATAAAACCTTTTGCTTAACAATTAAACTTCTACATTCAGAGTTGGAAATAGTGCGATCATTAAGGGTCTAGTAAAAGTTCAAGATAGAAGTACACTCAGTGAAAAGTAATGACTGTGGAATAATGAATAAATGGTAAATGCAGAGATGGAAGGGCGGAATGTCGATCCCATGAAGAAGACGCCAAAAGTTACCCTAAAAGAAAAACGAAGAGGTTATGTAACCCTACAAACTCAGAGGCAAGCAGCCCAAGACCGTGTTGGTACCCGCCCACAAAATCGCTGAGAAACCCACACAAACACAGGGATATACAGCCGAATTTCATGGGTGTGTTATCCACCAAATTGCATGTTCTTACCAGCCAGGAATGCAGGGAAACCAATGCCAGCACCCACGCAAGGAATTTACCAAAAACATAGGGGAAATTATACCCAAATGCAGAGACGTTCCTCAAAAAAAAACTCAGGAACTTACCTTAAAATAACATAGAAATAAAACACAAATCAAAACACAGCAAATAACCACACATTGGAAATAGAAACGCACACCAAAATAAAACGAAATAGAACACGCACGACAATTTATACATGAAATTAATGGACACGATAATTCATAAAACGTAATGATAGTAGCCTGTAAAACTAATTGCCCCAAAACGAATTCCCACAGTGGCTAAGGAAAACACTCACAGTCCATGGAATTCTCCCACAGAAAACATAAAAATGCCCAGCAATAATTAAGACGCCCACCGTCAAATGAAAAAAACCCAGCAATAATTAAGACGCCCTCCGGCCAATGAAAAACACCCACACCAATTAAAAAATGGCCGCAGGACTTGAAGCTGCCCATACAAAAATAAAAATGCAGAAAATGAAATTGCCCACACAAAAATAAAAGGTCACCGAATTCGAGTTTTCCCACAGAGAAATGAAAACCACAGAAATTGTGTTTTCCCATAGAGGATTTAAAAACAAAACTCGTGCACAGAAAAAGGGCAGTCCAATTTAAAGTGATGGAATTAGAAGGTGTAAAATACATGCGTAGAAAGACCCAACCACCCCGGTGTTACAAGGAATTTCGCAAGGGAAGAACATACGGCAGCGCAAACATATAAGGAAAAATATAATGGCAGCACAACATTTATGGGAAAATATGTAGGCAGCGCAACACAAAAGGTCATTCCAGAAACTGATTCAGACCATTATATTCTGTAAAATCATTCATAAACATTTTCATCATCTCGCTAATAACTGAGGTAAATAAATTTATTCACAGAGGAAATTCGCATGCATTCTAGTCTATTGAATTACAAGTTATACCGTTTCCTTAACTCCCGCCTCGATGACGTATGCACGCTCCGAGCCACTCTCGCGTCGTACCGCTCCTACTCACCAACCGTAGAGAGCTCACTGATACCTCCCAGCCAATTGCTAGGGGTACTCTGCTTCCCCCTTAGCCCCTGATCTGAAAATAGAAGGTTGACTTGTTATGTTATGCAAGCACCCTCTACCTCATTAAATTAAACCTTAACAGGACCTTGCTTCATGTGTTTAAAATGTGCAAGAGGGTTTATGTGTTTAAGTTCTTGGTTCTTCTTTGCAATGTGCATATGTGAGGAAAGGTTCTTTTAAGTGATTAACCATGTGTTGTACAACAATATAAAGGCAGCAAATAATACAACAACTCACAACAATATCAAAATGATAAAGCAGTTCACCCCCTTTGGGCTACATCTACTGGACCAAACCTTCCAAACTAGGCTTGTCCTCTTGTATTAAAATGATACAAATGCTAATACAAGAATATGAGTGTCTTTACAGACAAATCTGACTGTAAATACATAATCAGAAGATAGGAATTAGCTGAACATGCTCTTTCCCAAACACTAAACAGTGAAATTGTACCTTATACAGTACTTTCCCCAATTGGCCCTAGTGGCCCTTTAATATTGCATGGAGAATTTCAAGGTGAAGATGACCTCAAATGGTTCTAAAACCTCTGCCATCAGACTCAGAAGGTCGAAAATAGCATACCTAGGCTTTTGAATCACCAAAAATGGATGCACATAGCCTCCAAACAGCTCAAGCACTGAAATGGCCCTAGTGGCCCTGAAAGCTTCCCTGAAGAAAAATCACCTGCAAATGACCTAAAATGGCTCTGAAACCTGCTCCATTGGCTCCAGAAGGTCGAAGAGACCCAAAATCCATGCAACTTTCCTCCAGAATGGTTTCCCCTAGCCAAAGATATGCCCATAACTAATTTCCTCCTCTTTTCCCCAAAAAACTCCACTAAAATAGGAGTAGCGGGAGTTAGTCTCACTAAAAATAGCAAGGGCGCCAAAAAAGTCGGACTCCGCCCCTAAAACGCGCCAACCATTACATCCGAGGTCATATGGCATAACATGTGACCAGGCTACAATTAAAAATAACCCCGCGCGCCTATAGTAGGCCAACGGTCATTTGATTAAACGTATATGTCCACGGGTTTAATGTTTTAAACACTCCGCGCGCCAAATAAAAGGTATGGGCATATTGATTATGAAAATTTCCGGGGGCTCTACCTTTTAAATGAATCCCCGCACGTCAAATGGTAAACGGAAAGGTCATATGTGTGCCAAAGAACCGGGGGTCGGGGCTAGCCCCGGCTCGACCCCCCTCCATTTGAAACATTAGTCAAATTCAAATACGATTAAACTCGTGTATGCAACAAGTAACAATGCATGGCGTAATGGTAAAGTGGACTTTGTTAAGTCGTTTGAATGGAGGGGAGGTCCGGGGGTCGAACCCCTCGGCCTCCATATACTTTTAATAAACCAAATAGCCAAACTGGGGGTGCCACGTGGCGGCCCATGATTGGGCAACGTGGCACCCTTCCATTCGTCCACCATAATGCCACGTATCACAATATTACTTGTCCAACTATCTGCCTATGAATGCCTGCCATGTCATCAATTGACAAGTCAACGCCATGCATACTGCTGACGTCAGCAGGTGCCATGTGTCACCCATCCAGTGGTGACACATGTCACCTCAGGATTGGCCAAACGTATGCCAAAAAATCCAAAAATGCATGACACGTGTCACGCCCAGGAGCTGCCACATGTCTCATACGGTCCTGCCATGTCACTGTGCAGCCGCCATGTCAGTTGTACGGCCTGCCACGTCAGCTGCACGGCCTGCCACTTCAGCTGTACGGCCTGCCCAGTCAGCATCAAGATTTTGCCTGTTTGGCTCGGCGAACAGACCTCAATAACTTCTCCATACGGACTCTGTTTGTGAAATTAAATATACCACCGGAATCAGGAGAACGAGACGGATGCAATGGAACTATTTTCGTCACATTCCGAGCACTTTGAAAATTGAGAACTTTTTAGACCCCTCGTCCAGATTCTGATCAGCCCCCCGAGACGCAAAGGGGCCACGCAAGATCCAAAGATAAGAATAGCTTCTCAGCTTGCCTCCGAGGCTGAGCTACCAGTCCAATACAGCTGAGAAATTCCCAACTCCTCACAAGAAATCACTCAAGCCTAAATCCGGCAGCGTAACGTTACGCTAACCGTTCCTCCCTTCTTCCTCTGTTTCCCCTTCTTTTATAGAAATTTGAGACCCACCTACTTTCCCTAAATCATTATTAATTTAATTTTTAATGACAATCCTCTAAAAATTCTCTGTCGTCCAAGTTTCACTCATCCCCCACGTTTCTCCAAAATTTATTTTCTTTAAAATATTAAAAGACTCATTCCCCTCACGCCCCTATAGTCGATCCCTAAATTACTCCTAGGGTTCCTAGATCCCCTCTCATGATTTTAATAACTTTCCCTAAAAGAAGTTGCTATTTTAGTTCATTATAGAAAGTTATTAATTGTTGATTCCTTTTTGCTTTTTACCCTATGACCCCTACTTTCCTTTATTAATTTTCCTTTATTACAAGTTTCCTTATTTCTATTATTGGTTCCTTTCTTTTTTTTTTTTAAACAAAACCCAACTAGATAAAAGTGCCTATTAATCTTTTCATTATATTTCTAAAATCCTAACTTTTATACTCCACACTTTAATAATTTTATTTCTTCTTTATATTTTAAAAACCAAGGGTTTCAATTAATTTATCTCCCTCATTACTTTACCCCCCCTTAATTTAAGAAGGCTTACTAATACTTAGGAGGGTTTTGGTTAGCGTTTGTATGTTTATTTTTTGTAGGGTCCTTTTGTAAGGATAATCAAATTTTATCTTAGAGATGTTTTAAATTTAGGTTTAGATTTGAACTGGGCGATAATTCATTAGGGGAGTCATTTTGAGAATTTCTTAAGGCATTAAGGTCTTAGGGTCATCTAGGTTGTCTCATCATCATCATCAATGCGACGTGCCCTTCAGGACGCACTATGTGCTCCAAGGGTGTCACTTGTCTCGTTTGCTTCGGTTGCGTGACGTGCCCTTCAGGATGCACCACGTGCTCCAAGGGTGCCACTTGCTGGCTTGTGTTACTTTGCGCGACATGCCCTTTAGGATGCAGCACGTGCTCCGAGGGTTCCACTCACTGACTTGACTGATTGGTAGATGTCTATAACCCCTAGAGTCAGCACTCCACTAGGTGAACTTGTGGGAGACTAAGGGATCTAAGGAATAAGGCCCCGACCTTATTATGTGCCCCTTAGAATCATCGTGAGCGATTGTCATCGTCTGCCCTCACGGCATCGTGGATCCTCTCGAACTAGGTAATCGTTAACCTACAGTTCGAGCCACAGTGGGAGTGCTAGTAGGTTGTGGCAGGGTTGTTGTCCACACCTCTCCCTCAACCTCTCTAGAACTCATGTGTGGCCCCTTTACTCCATATGTGAGTCTGGTCGACAAGCTATCGTCATCCTGCATCATCAACCATCATGTCAGAATATGTCAACAACATATCATCAAATCAATAAATATCATGGTAAATAAATCAACTCAATATCAAACTCCCTGACTCAATCCGGAGTCCAAGGGTTTCGTCGATGCCTCTGCATCCTGCAGGTCAAAAACCCTGCACACTCAAATAAACTGAGTCAATAGCACCTGTATACAACAATAGTAAAACATCATGTCATCTATTATAACGCATCATCATCAAGGATAAATGTTTTATCATCATAAAAATCCAGATCACTTGCGAGCAAGTGTCCTCAAAGAATAAGTTTTCTAAGTGTGCCACAGTGGGATGTTACATTTTGCATGATAGAAAGTATTAGGACCTTGGCCCTCTTTTATTGTTATCAACATTTTTGTATTGGTATTATGGGATGAAAAATACTTAACTTCAATTTGCTTGGATACTCGTTGGATCGATTGGTTTTCTTGCCTTGTTCTCGGCGATTGCAATTGTGTTACAGTTATAAAATAATTCTTCTTACTCTGTTGTTGCATGTCGGTTGGGACAATGAGGTTCTATGGTTGTGTGTATATATGACTGGGGCATTTTACCCTTGTCATGGGTGTTTTTTTTACATTGCGAGGGGCGTTTTAATTAGTGTTGGCATCTTCCTTATTGACTGTGGGGGCGATTGATTCTACTGGGTGATTTCATTCTCTGTGGGTGTTTTTATTTTCTCTGTGGGCGATTTCATTCTCTGTGGGCATTTTTATTTTCTCTATGGGAGATTTCATTCTCTGTGGGCGTTTTTATTTTTTCTGTGGGTGAATTCATTATTGATGGGTGTTTTTATTTCCTTTGTGGGAGAATACATTATATGTGGGCGAGTTCATTCTCTGTGGGCGTTTTTATTTTCTCTGTGGGCGAATTCATTCTCTGTGGGCATTTTTATTTTCTCTGTGGGTGAATTCGTTCTCGGTGGGCGTTTTTATTTCCTTTGTGGGTGAATTCATTCTCTATGGGCGTTCAATTTCACAGTGGGCATTTTAACCATTCAGCCATGGCGTTGTTACATTGCCGTGGGTGTTTTTACTTTCTGTTGGTGTATTTACATTCTGTGGGTGTTATATCTTACTGTGGGCATTGTATTGCTGTCGGAATTGTTTTAATGTGGGCAATTTTATGTGATTGTTGGCGTTTACTTCTGACTGGGGGGCATTTTTAATTATGATTATCATCCATCTTTCTTAGCTTATTTGGTAGAGCGTGTGGCTTTTAACCATGTGGTTGTTGGTTCTATTCCCACAGACGACGAAATTTGTATTGAAGTGATTTTTCCTTCTTTTTAGCTCTGGTTATCAATGAATTTTTAGAATTCGCCCAATTTCTGCACATTAGAATGCTTGCCGGAAACTACAATTATGGGTTCTGTGAAAAGTAAATTACCAAACCTAAACCATAATTGTTGTACTCTGCGATTTGGTTGCAATCTGGACTTCAATATTTAAGGTCACTTCCTTTAGTTTACATTACTTGAATATAGAGTCATGTATAATCACCAACAAATGTTGCGCAATCAAATACTTAGGTTTGTACAGTAGTTGTCTTGCTTGGATGCGAATTTAGAAAATCGTGGAATCATTGATATAGTTATTGCAATTTTGAATATATGGAACTTCGTCAGATCATGTATACAAATTTTAACTGGAATTCTTGAAATCTTATTCATCAAGATCGTTGTGTAGATTGGTTGAAGTTTTGGTAAATTAGTTGTTGGGTTCGCTGGAAACATTATATGTAAATCTTGAATTGACCTCATGTTGGTCATAGTATAATCAATTACAGTTCTGGAACCCGAAGCTTGAACGGTCATTATCAATTTAAATGGTCATTATCATTATTAATATGGTTAACATTTAATATGGTTATAAATGAAATGTTAACTCGGTTTTAGGTTAATATGGTTAATATGGTTTTAGGTTAGTATGGGAGTATTGAGTTAATGTTGTTATTCTAATATCAATCAGGTGGTTTAATATTTTTGGGTATTGTGGCAATGCGACTGGGATATGGCTTATATGTAAAGAGTATTGTTTTATTTCTTGATTTTGGATATCGTTCTATAATAAGTCGATGAATGGTTTAATATAAGTTGAGCGTTGATTTAATACTTTCATTATAATATCAATTGGTTTAGTTAATATATTTGGGTATTGCTTAATATTAGGGAATTTTGTTTTAACTTAAATTTTAGTGGTCGATATCCTGCAAAAGGTAAGGTCTTCGTTAATTTAATTGCGAAGTCATTTAATTTCAAAAGTAAGAAGGTAGTTAATTGATGGAAGTATTATAAAAAAATTCCTTGCTATTCATGCCCAGTAAGATGTAAGATCTTGGTTGTTTTAATTGCATGTCCTTGGAATATAAATGATGGCATGGTTATTTTAGGGTCTCGGCGTTGTAGTTCGTTGTGGATGATATCAATTAAAATGCAAATTCTGGGTTATCGAAATGGCAATGTTGTTTTTGGATAAGAAGTAATGATAGGGTTATTTTATGATCATGTTAGTATAGATCATTGTCATTGATAATAATAAAATGTACAGTACTTGTGATTTTACTTGAAATGTTAGGGGAATGTAAAATAATGATATGGTTGTTTTATGTTAGTGCTAACATTTATGGTAAAGTAACTGTTAGTGGGTTTATCATTAGGGTAATGATATCGTTGCCCAATTATTGCGATTAACAGAGAATACAATGTGCTTGTGATTATTGCATTGTCCTTGAACTACGTACAATAGGATTTTATAACTTAATAATGGGGGTGGTGATTAAATAGGATTCACCTTATGTATAAGGTATTCGACGGTTAATGAAATTTAATGGAGCAGTTGGTTAGTAATCAATCACAGTTGGTTCATAGAAAATGCTTGGTCTTAATTATTAGTTGGTCCTTGTCTAAGCCCTTTTACCTTGCACCTTCTGTAGAGGAGGTGGTTGTTCGTTTAATTGTTGTTTTTTCTGGTTGTTTAACTTCTTGCTTGGTCTGCTTGCATCGGGTGAGATGTAGACACCTCCATGTTCCTCATAACAGTCGCCAGCCCTGAGACCTTAAATGGTTAAAATCAATGGGAACCTGGGCTTGATCGTTGCTTATGTGTCTTGGAGGTCCTAACCATTGCAAGGTAGGATGGATGGGAAGCCAATCCTTTTGGTCGATGGATGGTCGTTTAATGCTTGCAGTACTGGTTGTGCACCTTATGTCGTCTTGTTGGGTTCTTCGTGGTCGTATCTTGTTAGTCGTCGGGTGGCGACGTGAGTCAAGTGTGTCTGTTTCCTTTTTACATGCGCACACATGCCTTAACCCAAAAAATAAATAAATAAATAAATTGCACCTGTTATCAGAGTTGTTGTCGTAACGAGGAGGATGTTACAGATGGTATCAGAGCAGGTTCGACCCGCAACATTGGATTCTCTATGGCTTTCGTTGACAGGATTTGATTTGATTATATTGTTGTTGATCGATTTGATTGTGTGTGTGAAGGTAATCATGGTTAGAGGATGTCACGGAGGCAGACGATAGGGTGCTAGGGGAGGAGGCGCGATGCCTCCAGTAGCATCCACGCCTGAGGGGTCTAACCCCCCGGGAGGCGAGCAGGTTCTAGGACAGGAGCAGATACCAATTGGCAATGTTGTTGGGATGATGAGGTCTTTTCAGTGCATGTCCAAGGCACTGATGAGTCGATTGGATAGAGATGAGGCTAGGGCATCGGCACCCACTGAGGTCCCACCATGCACGCCGACCGTTATAGGTAGCATTCACCGTGAACTCGAGAAGGTTAAATTTCCTGAGTTCTTTGGTGCCCTGTATGGCGCCACCGCCGAGGCATGGTTGGAGAATAGGGTAATGTGCTTCACACTTCGCGATTATACCTCCAACATGAAGGTCTGCATGGAGGTATTTCAACTGAAGGGGAGCACTCTTCTATGGTGGAAGATGCTCTTGCCGTAGCTGAACATGGTCGTTGAAGACGTGTCATGGGAACTGTTCGAGGAACGGTTTCGAGAGAGGTACCTTTCAGAGGAATTCATTGAGCGTCAGCTCAATGAGTTAAATGCATTACGACAGGGAGGTCATATAGTGCCCGAGTACGAGGCACATTTTATGGAGTTGCTCCGGTATGCTCTGCACCTTAACACTGAGAAGCTCAAGCTCAACAGGTTTGTGTTTGGCCGTAACGGTAGCCTGCGTGCAAAGGTTAGGATCTTGATGCCTCAAACCTTGCACGACGCTGTCCAAAAGGCCCTCATAGCAGAGGAGGAGCACATCAGTGGGGGTCATACCAGGACTCCAGTGAGACAAGAAGGGCAGGGTTTATCTGGTACACCGCAGCATCAGACACCAGCGAGACATACGTCGGGATATCGTGGCTTCCAGAGAGGATCTAATTTCACTATACCCCGACGACCACCGCCTCAGCAACAGACACCTTATCAGGGAACACAACATTAGCAGTAGCATCGTACAAAGCAGCAACAGTTTAGGCCTATTCAATAGAACAGACCGGGGTTCCAGTCCGGTGGGCCATCATCTTCTACTTCGGGTACTAGGACTACTGGGCTGAAGAAGGGGTGTTGGACATGTGGGGAGCCACACTACCAGTGCGACTGTCCTATGGAGAGGACCAGAGTGTCCGGATCAGTATGACCCACTACCATGGGGGATATGGGCAAGGCCCATCGGATTCATGCGGTGGTGAATAACCGCCAAACAGAGCACCAATCGACTGTGCTCGAGACGACTGGTACTATTGTTGACCACACCCTTAGTATTTTGATAGACCCAAGTGCTACTGAGAGATTCATTTATGGGGCAGCGCTAAAAAGGATTAAGGTAAAGGCAGTCGAACAGGATGAGTTTAGCTTCGTAGAGGTGGCTTCAGGAGCCAAACAAAAGGTTGGAAGAAAGGTTACGGGCTGTGCCCTTAACCTGGGAGATATTGTCACGAGGGTCAACTTGTACGTCACGATCTTAGGATCTTATGAGATCGTGATTGGTATGGATTGGTTGGAATCGCATGAGGCGATACTCAACTGTAATATGAAATGGTTGAGCTTGGTCGATGATGAAGGATAGAGACATGTGATTGTAGGATGGAACCAACGAGTATCCCTGAGGTTCGTCTCTTCCTTATAGTTACGAAAGAGTATGCACACGGGGTGCAAGATTTATGCGATCCTCACACTAAATGGAAAGGGAGTAGCGGAAGGTCTAGAACACCTTCTAGTGGTAAAGGAGTTTGCAGATGTATTTCCAGAGGAGTTGCCTGGGATGTTGCTGGAAAGGGAACTAGAGTTTACCATAGACCTGAAACCGGGGACCGAACCGATAGCAAGAACACGTTATTAGATGTCGACCCCGAAGTTGAAAGAGCTGAAAATGCAACTGAAGGAGTTGTTGGACCTGGGACTGATACGCCCTAGTGTGTCACCGTGGGGTGCACCGGTTATTTTCATATGAAAGAAGGATGAATCATGGAGGCTTTGCATTGACTACCATCAACTGAACAAGGCTACGATAAAGAATCAGTATCCCTTACCTAGAATTGATGATCTTTTCGATCAAATGAAGGGTGTGACGGTGTTCTCCAAGATCAATTTACGATTAGGGTATCACCAGTTATGGATCAAGGAGGATTACGTCCCTAATATCACCTTTAAGATGAGATTTGGACATTACGAGTTTACTATTTTACCATTTGGACTGACAAACGCCCTAGGGGTATTCATGAATTTGATGAACGAGGTGTTTCGCGAGTACTTGGACAAGTTCATCCAAGTATTCATTGACGATATCTTGATCTACTCTTGGACGACGGAGGAGCATGATGAGCACTTGCACTTGGTACTACAGTGTCTACGAGAGCACAAATTGTATGAAAAGTTGTCCAAATGCTCTTTTTATCAATCAAGGAATCACTACTTAGGGCATGCCGTCTCCCGCGAAGGTATCGCCATGGATCCATCCAAGGTTGAGGGTATTATGGAATGGCCTGCACCGACGAGTGTCATAGAAGTGTGTAGTTTTATGGGTTTAGCAGGATACTATCGACGGTTTGTCGAGGGTTTTTCGAAGATAGCAAATCCGATCTCGGATTTGCAGAAGAAAGACAAGAAGTTTGTTTGGACTGAGAAATGTGTGGAATCATTTCGTAGGCTTAAAGAGTTGTTGACCACAATATCAATACTAAAGGTCCCTGACATGGACGCAGACTTCTTGGTATGCACCGACGCATCCAAGGAAGGTTTAGGTAGAGTCTTGATGCAAGATGGATGAGTGATTTCTTACATTTTGAGGAAACTGAGAAGGCATGAGGAGAACTACGCGATGCACGATTTGGAGTTATTAGCCATCATATATGCCTTGAAGGTTTGGAGACACTACCTTGTTGGACAAAAATTTGAATTAAAGACTGAGCATTGTGGGCTGCAACACATTTTCATGCAAAGCGACCTGAACGCGCGACAACGGCATTGGTCGGAATTGCTTAGCAAGTACGACTTCAAGATTACTTATATAAAGGGAACAATGAACCGAGTGGCTAATGCTTTGAGTCGGAGACCACGCATCTTTTCGGTGTTTCCTCTTTAGACAAATCTACGTGAGAATATTCTCACTTTACAACGTGACGATGACTAGTACAAAGAAGTCAAGGATTTTATCGAACAAAACACAATGATGGTACCACAATATGAGGGATATTCATTTGATAGCGATGGTTTATTGAGTTTTAGAAGTTAGAATTATGTACTACCAAACGACAAGTTGAGGATGTTGATCTTGACCGAGGATCATAGAGCATTTTACATGGCTCACCCAGGAGTCATGAAGATGAGGGCAGACCTTAAACCTTTATTCTTCTGGAAGGGAATGAAGGCCGACATAGTCAACTATGTGGCCAGATGTCTAGAGTGTCAGAAGGTAAAGGCTGAACATAGACACTCGACAGGATTACTTCAACCACATTCCATTCCGGAATCGAAATGAGAAGTTATCTCGATGGATTTTATTGTTGGATTTCCACTGACGACAAGGAGACACGACTCGATTTTTGTAGTAGTAGACACTCTGACGAAGAGTGCTCACTTTATTCCTGTGCATATGACGTATCAGGCACCTGACATAGTGAGAGTTTTCATCAGTGAGATTGTGAGGCTGCATGGCGTGCCTAAAAAGATTATATCCGATCGAGGATCGATGTTTACTGGACGATTCTGGATGAGTTTCCAAGAGGCCTTGGAAACCCAACTTAATTTTAGTACTACGTATCACCCAGAGACTGATGGACAGACTGAATGAATGAACCAAACCTTGGAAGACATGTTGCACATGTGTGTGATGGACCAACAAAAGTGTTGGGAGTAATTCTTGCCTCTAGTAGAGTTTGCTTACAACAACAGTTACCAGAGCACCATTAATATGGCACCTTTTGAGTTTATTTATGGGCGACCATGTTGAACGCCCTTGACTTGGGATCGACTTGAGGATAGGGTCCTGGTGGTACTAGAAGTGATCCAAGAAATGGAAGAGCAAATGCAAACCATAAGACAAAGGATTAAAGAAGAGCAGGATCAATAGAAGAGTTATGCCGATGCGCATCGAGTCGACCGTATTTACAAGGTCGACGATCGAGTCTTATTGCGGGTTAAACCGCATAAGAGTTCGATCAAGTTTGGAAAGGGAGCTAAACTCTCTCCTAGGTTCTTGGGACCTTTCGAGATTGTGGAGAGAAAGGGGCCCATGGCCTATCGACTAGCCTTGCCTGATTCTTTGAGGTGTATGCACGATGTTTTTCATGTATCTATTTTGAGACATTATATTAGTGATCCTACGCATGTGATTGACATGAGTTCCTTGCAGGTATCGGATGAGGGAGAACTGAAGGCTGAGCCGGTCCACATCTTAGAGAATCGCGTTCGACAGTTACGACATCGAATGATAGATCAGGTCAAGGTCTAGTGGGACATCTATAGTCCACACTCGGCGATCTGGGAGGACGCATATGATATGCGCCATCAGTTCCCATTTTTGTTTGATAAATAGACTTATGATACTGTGGTACTTTTATTTCGACATTTATACTGAGAAACTTCGGGATGAAGTTTATACCAAGAGGGGGTGTATGTAACATCCCGCTCTAGCGCACTAAGAAAACTTATTCTTTGAGGACACTTGCTCGCTAGTGATCTGGACTTTTATGATGTTAAAACATTTATCCTTGATTATGATGCATTATGATAGATGACATGATGTTTTACTACTTTGATGTAGACAGGTGATTTGACTTAGTTTTATTGAGTGTGCAGGGTTTTGGACCTTGAGGATGCAGAGGCATTGGTGGAACCCCCTTGGACTCCTGATTGAGTCAGGGAGTGTGCTATTTGGGTTGATTTATTTACTGTGATATTCCATTGATTGATCATATTATGTTGACATGTTCTAACACGATTGTTGATGATGTAGGCTGACGATAGCTTGCCGACTAGACTGACATATGGAGTAAAGGGGCCACACACAATTTCCAGAGAGGTTGAGGGAGAGGTGTGGACAACAGCCCTGCCACAGCCTACTAGCACTCTCGTCATGACTCAAACTATAGGTTAACGATTACCTAGTTCGAGAGGATCCACGATGTCGTGAGGGCAGACTGCGACAATCACTCACGATGATTTTAAGGGGTGCGCAATAAGGCGGGGGCCTTATTCCTTAGAGCCCTTAGTCTCCCACAACTTCACCTGGTGGAGTGTTGACTCCAGGGGTTATAGATGTCTACCAATCAGTCAAGTTGGCGAGTGGCACCCTTGGAGCACGTGGTGCATCCTGAAGGGCACGTCGTGTGAAAGAAACACAAGTTGGTGAGTGGCACCCTTGGAGCATGTGGTGCATCCTGAAGAGCATGTCGTGCAGAATAAATGAATGAGGCGTGTGGCACCCTTGGAGCACGTAGTGCATCCTGAAGGGAACGTCGCATTGATGATGATGAAGAAACAAACCTAGATAGCCCTAAGACATTAATGCCTTAAGAAATACTTAAACAACTTCCCTAACCAAGTGTCGCCCAGTTCAGAATATGAGTCCTAAGTCAAAAACTTTTCTAGGGTAAAAATTTAGTCTAACCTTCAGAGAAAGACCCTAGAATAACAATAAAAAGTTAAAAAAAAAAAAACCACTTAAGTAATAGTTTAGTCTTCATAAAATTATTGGGGAAAATGAAGAGAGTAAGAATTTAATTAAAAATAGTTGATTTAAAAATTTCAAGGAAGAAATTATTCATTAACTTGTGGAAGTACAAAGATATTAAATTAATAATAAAAGGGAAAGATTTAATAAGGAAACTGCCATTTTGGGCTTTAATAAAAAGGGAAAAGAAGGGAATAATAAGAATTAGGAAACTAAGTAATGGAGGAAACTTAATAAAGGAAAGATGGGAACTTATGGTAAAAAGAAAGGTCAACATAGTAAGGAATCTGCAATGAAGAACCTGCTAATTTGAGCTAATTTAGTAACATCTTTTTTTTAGGAAAGTATTTAAAACATATAAGGGGATCTAGGAACACCTAGGAATAAATTTAGGAAAAACTCTAGGTGGGTGAGGGATTTGAGACAATTAATAAATTAAAAGAAAATATTTATTGGAGAAAAGAGGGGGATGGACGACACTTGTGCGATGGAGAATATTTAGAATACTTTATTGAAACTTAATTTAAAATGTGAATTAGGAAAGTTGGAGGGTCTCAAAACTCTATAAAAGAAAAGGGAGATGAGGAAGAAAGGGAATCATCTATTAGCGTAATGCTACATTGCCGGAATTGTGACTTGACTGATTACTTGTGGAGAGTTGGGATTTTACAGCTTGGATAGGAGTGGTAGCTCGGCCTTGCGAGGCGAGCTGGGAAGCTAGACGGACCATCTAGATTGTGTGTGGCCCCTTTGTGGCTCGGGGGGCTAAGGGGGAAGAAGAGTACCCCTAGCAATTGGCTGGGAGGTACCGCTGTAGTGTCGATGGTCGGTGAGGGGAGAGGCGCAGAGAAAGAGAGGTACGGAGTGCGCAGTCATTGTTCGAGGCGGGAGTTAAGGCAACGACATGTTTTTCATTTTGCATGATAGAAGGTATTAGGACCTTGGCCCTCTTTTATTGTTATCAACATTTTTGTATTGGTATTGTGAGATGAAAAATACTTAACTTCAATCTGCTTGGATACTCGTTGGATCGATTGGTTTTCTTGCCTTGTTCTCGGCGATGGCAATTGTGTTACAGTTATAAAATAATTCTTCTTACTCTGTTGTTGCATGTCGTTTGGGATAATGAGGTTTTATGGTTGTGTGTATATATGACTGGGGTGTTTTACCCTTGCAGTGGGCATTTTTTTACATTGTCGGGGTTGTTTTAATTAGTGTTGGCGTCTTCCTTATTGACTGTGGGGGCGATTGATTCTACTGGGTGATTTCATTCTCTATGGGCATTTTTATTTTCTCTGTGGGTGACTTCATTCCCCGTGGGCGTTTTTATTTTCTCTATGGGCGATTTCATTCTCTGTGGGCATTTTTATTTTCTCTATGGGTGAATTCATTATCGGCGGGCATTTTTATTTCCTCTGTGGGCGAATACATTCTCTATGGGTGATTTCATTCTCTATGGGAATTTTTATTTTCTCTGTGGGCGAATTCATTCTCTGTGGGTGTTTTTATTTTCTCTCTAGGAGAATTCATTCTCGGTGAGCATTTTTATTTCCTCTGTGGGAAAATTCATTCTCTGTGGGCGTTCAATTTCACAGTGGGCATTTTAACCATTCAACCATGGCGTTGTTACATTGCCGTGGGCGTTTTTACTTTCTTTTGGTGTATTTACATTCTGTGGGCGTTATATCTTACTGTGGGCATTGTATTGTTGTCAATGTTGTTTTAATGTGGGCAATTATATGTGACTGTGGGCATTTACTTCTGACTGGGGGGCATTTTTAATTATGATTATCATCCAGCTTTCCTAGCTCAACTGGTACAACACGTGGCTTTTAACCATGTGGTCATTGGTTCTATTCCCACAGACGGTGAAATTTCTATTGAAGTAGTTTTTACTTCTTTTTAGTTCTGGTTATCAATGAATTTTTAGAATTTGTCCAATTTCTGCACATTAGAATGCTTGCTGGAAACTACAATTATGGGTTCTGTGAAAAGTAAATTACCAAACCTAAAACATAATTTTTGTACTCTGTGATTTGGTTGCAATCTGGACTTCAATATTTAAGGTCACTTCCTTTAGTTTACATTACTTGAATATAGAGTCGTGTATAATCACCATCAAATCTTGCACAATCAAAGACTTAGGTTTGTACAGTAGTTGTCTTGCTTGCATGTGAATTTAGAAAATCGTGGAATCATTGATATAGTTATTGCAATTTTGAATATACGGAACTTCATTAGATCATGTATACAAATTTTAATTGGAATTCTTGAAATCTTATTCATCAAGATCGTTGTGTAGATTGGTTGAAGTTTTGGTAAATTAGTTGTTGGGTTCACTGCAAACATTATATGTAAATCTTGAATTGACCTCGTGTTGGTCGTAGTATAATCAATTATAGTTCTAGAACCCGAAGCTTGAATGATCATTATCAATTTAAATGGTCATTATCATTATTAATATGGTTAACATTTAATATGGTTATAAATGAAATGTTAACTCGGTTTTAGGTTAATATGGGAGTATTGAGTTAATGCTATTATTCTAATATCAATTGGGTGGTTTAATATTTTTGGGTATTGTGGCAATGCGACTGGGATATGGATTATATGCAAAGAGTATTGTTTTATTTCTTTATTTTGGATATCGTTCTATAATAAGTCAATGAATGGTTTAATATAAGATGAGCGTTGATTTAATACTTTCATTATAATATCAATTGGTTTAGTTAATATATTTGGGTATTGCTTAATATTGGGGAATTTTATTTTAACTTAAATTTTAGTGGTCGATATCCTGCAAGAGGTAAGGTATTTGTTAATTTAATTGCGAAGTCATTTAATTTAAAAAGTAAGAAGGTAGTTAATTGATGGAAGTATTATAAAAAAATTCCTTGCTATTCATGCCCAGTAAGATGTAAGATCTTGGTTGTTTTAATTGCATGTCCTTGGAATATAAATGATGGCATGGTTATTTTAGGGTCTCCACATTGTAGTTCATTGTGGATGATATCAATTAAAATGGAAATTCTGGGTTATTGAAATGGCAATGTTGTTTTCGGATAAGAAGTGATGATAGGGTTATTTTATGATCATGTTAGTATAGATCATTGTCATTGATAATAATAAAATGTACAGTACTTGTGATTTTACTTGAAATGTTAGGGGAATGTAAAATAATGATATGGTTGTTTTATGTTAGTGCTAACATTTATGGTAAGGTAAATGTTAGTGGGTTTACCATTAGGGTAATGATATCGTTGCCCAATTATTGCGATTAACAAAGAATGCAATGTTCTTGTGATTATTGCATTGTCCTTGAACTATGTACAATAGGATTTTATAACTTAATAATGGGGGTGGCGATTAAATAGGATTCACCTTATGTATAAGGTATTCATCGGTTAATGAAATTTAATGGAGTAGTTGGTTAGTAATCAATAATAGTTGGTTGATAGAAAATGCCTAGTCTTAATTATTAGTTGGTCCTTGTCTAAGCCCTTTTACCTTGTGCCTTTCGTAGAGGAGGTGGTTGTTCGTTTAATTGTTTTTATGCCTGGTTGTTTAACTTCTTGCTTGGTCTGCTTGCGTCGGGCGGGATGTAGACACCTCCATGTTCCTCAGAAGAGTCGCCAGCCCTGAGACCTTAAATGGTTAAACTCGATGGGAACCTGGGCTTAAGCATTGCTTATGTGTCTTGGAGGTCCTAACCATTACAGGGTAGGATGGATGGGAAGTCAGTCCTTTTGTTTGATGGATGGTCATTTAATGCTTACAGTACTGGTTGTGCACCTTATGTTGTCTTGTTGGGTTCTTCGTGGTCGTGTCTTGTTCGTCCTTGGGTGGCGACGTGAGTCAAGTGTGTTTGTTTCCTTTTTACACGCGTGCACACACCT